>JAULBY010045974.1:0-12595 GCA_032358315.1 Ophiocytium majus
TATCAGCTGCTGCTACTGCTGTTGTCAACACCGTGGCGTTGCGGGACCATCTGCCTTCCCAGCACGGCACCTACTTCGTCAGCGTGCTTAGCTGGTTCCAAGTCACCTGGTTTTCCGCCTCATCCCCACAGAAAGTCGAAACGAATCGAAAGTCACACTTGGTCGGTAATCGAAATCGGCCAACTTTTGCCTGTGAAGGCATTCGACCAGGCCCAGCGTGCGTGGGGGCGACCACCGCCACCCCAGGCAGCGGCGGCTGCTGCGATGGTGCTGGGGGGGCCTGCCAAGCCTGCCAGCCGCCGGGCCGCTGCTGCTGCCGCCGCTGGCGGTGGAGGGGGGTGATTTGGCGACTTGTGCACAGATGACCTTTCCTGCAGCAGAAGACACCGCCAGCACCAGACGAGATGGCGGCGCCGCGCACCCACAATCGCTGCTGCTGTGGCTAGCTCGGTGACGGCACGCACTGCCACCGCCAGCTGGCACCACTCTACTTGTGCTGTATGCGTGAGAGACGCTGTCTTTGCCCCCCGCAGTTCAACCGTGTGTGTGCTGTTCAGTAGAAAGCGAGCCTGGGAGAATGCGTGTGCCGCCCAGCGAACGACAGCAGCTGCTGCCGCGGCGCCTGATTGCTGTGCGGTGGTGGTCAGCAGCTAAACCCTTCATGCTTCATGTTCATGGTGCGACGGTGACAGCAGCACGTCGCGTTGCTGCTAAAATTTGCTGTTAGCAAGGGCTCTCATTTTTTCCGTGCTGCGTTCTCTGCCCGACCGTGCAGCACAACACTTGCAGCAGAGCAGGTGACGGTACACCAGCGCTGCTGATGCTGCTGCGGCGAGCTACTAGCCCCCCTTACTCGCTGCTGGTGCCGCCATGGCGATCCTGGGTAGCACGTGGCGTGAAGCTGCCTTGGGTTTCGACACGGATTACAGGTGATGAAGCACCAGCACCTGCAGGTGCTGTGGGCTATGTGCAGTGCTGTGGACAGTTTTCAGTTGCCACAATGTGTGCATACAGTGAAGAATGCAGGTGCCCACGTGAGTCGACGCAGTGTTGCTTCGTGCCACATTAGTGGTAGCTGTGTGAGCTAAACTTGTAAACTTTCCTTTTTGGGAGGACACCCACAAGTGCTCATGGCGTCAGGCACCCTCTGTTGCAGTGTGTGCCACTCACGTGATTATTATTGTTTATGTCACATGCACGCCCCGACGCTGCCCAAGCTGCCCCCTCCCCCCCTAGTGCGCAGAGTGGGAAGCGCGCAACTGGCGCGGTGTTGCACCCCGCGCTCTTCGCCCAAACCACTGCACCTGCTTTATCCGCCGCCGCAGCAGCAAAGGACGTGTATGCACGGTTATCGCACAGCGCACAGGCCCCACCTGGCAGTGCCCTTGATGAGGTGCCCAGCGGCGGCGGTGACGGCAAAGGCGGCAGCTGCAGTGCTTCGCGTCTTGCGCTCCAGCACAGTGTCATCCTGCTGGAGAGGGCCCGGTGGGAGTGCCCGTGGTGTCGGCGCGTCTGCGCTGCCGAAGACCATCGGCGTTGCAGGGGCGAGCGGTGCCCGTGCTAGCCGGCAGGCGCACTTGCCGTGTTGCGGCCTTTGCAGCATCAGGGAGGCTGGTCCACAGACGTGCGGATGCGGCTTGCAGCACTCTGCCAGGTTGTTGTACTACTACAGTACTGCACAATGTGGTAGTTTTAAAGCACCTGTATATTAGTACTTGGACTGTTGCGGCTGCACCGGCCTGCATGTCCATCAGTTTAAGAGGGAAGGAGCGTAGTGGACGCCGTTGTTGCTTCTGCAATTAAAAAAATAAAATGCTAAATCTTCATCAAGCTGCATTTTTTCCCCCCGAACGTCCAAGTGTTTTGCTGCTGCTGCTGTGCTGCGAATTTTTCCCCGAACGTCCAAGTGTTTTGCTGCTGCTGCTGTGCTGCGAATTTTTCACGATCGTTGGTGCGCCGGCACTGCTGGCAGGTTGCTGTGGACCGCAGTTGATGGAAATGACCCCCATCTGCATCACTGTAGCGTATGCTTTATTGGTATGCATGCCACATTGCCAGTGTGTGGTGTGCACATTACCACATGGCCATTAATTACCTCCAAGGGCATGCATGTACACACTGTCATATACACTACAGTAGAGTACATGTGTAGTAGGCACATGCGTAGTATACATATTTATCTATCCTAGATTGAGTCTTCATATGTACATACCTGTATTTATAGGTCCTAGGTGAGTGTTTGTTTATGGATGTGTGGACACATATGGTACAAGTATGTATTATACCATATAGGCTGTATGTGAAGTATGTATTATACACATGTATTGTTGTATATATATATGCAAATAAAACTACTGTAGTACTACACCCATGCCTTAGGTTATCTAGCACTACTGTAGTGTAGTACTATGGATACATGCTATACTGAAGTGTGCGTGGAAACGCCTAGAGTTTATCGCTCCTTTTTGTCATGTACTACAGTAGTATAAACATGGAAATATAAACACACTTGTACATCATACCTCAAAGTATAATTTTATTGACCATGCCGCAGGCCGCTCCCAGCCGTTATGGCTGACGTGATGGGATTCAGCTGTAAGGCTGAGCAGACGAAGTTTTTGTGCAAAGAGGCGCTGGCTGTCATCAGTGCAGTCATTATTACATCTCCAACTACATGCACTTCATCATCTCCAGTAGCAGGTACCGGTACCAAGTATGTCCCACCGTCAGGCATGTGCACAGCCTTATAAATAGCCCGTTGGACAGCAATCTACCTAGTAGTTGTGTCGCATGTTTCAGCAATAGTGGAGTTGCATGTTTCAACCTCAATACAGGCATTGCAGGCAACACAACAGGCAAGCAGTGCAGCGCAAGCACCTGGCGGAAGTGTGATCTAGCCCCATTTGAATGTGCATCAGTATACATGCATTGAGATGCTACCATGTGCAGTGCAGCAGCTGAGGTCAGCAACGGTCACCACTACACGGCATGCAATGTGAGAGTGCTGAGCGGCAGTTGTTTCAAGTGCCCTCATCGCTGCTGCCGCTGCCACTGTCCGAGGAACCCGGATCCCCGTCCACTGGCGCAGATTGTGTGTTGATACGCGGTGGTACCTTCCTGCTACCGCTCGGTGACGCAAAAAAATTGTAAATGCCGCCTGGGACCTTAATCCCAGTCTTAGTATCCTGCGGGGTGAACCTCTCATGCACACTTGACGCACTAATGGTTTCTACGTATGGCTCAGTGCGCCGCCCTACTCCTGCTCGCTGCAACGGCACCAGAACACCCCGGTACCCGGCCCTTGAGTTCTCCTGCGGCCCCCAGTAACGCACCATGACCAGCGGCTCCTCCGCCTCCCACCAGGCTTGCTTCACAATCTTGCCGTGTGACGACTTGCGGTCGCATGCTATTAAGTGCTCGCGGTACATCGCATTGCTTGTGCTTGTCAACCCATCTGCGGTTATTACGGTGCACCGTGTTCGCCAACTAATTCATGGGTGCACACGCAGCATTGGCAAATTGAGTCCTATTACACTTTTGAAGTATAGTACTTTAAATTGGAGTACCATTACGTAGTAGTAAGATGCTAGAAGGTCACTGACAGGCTGCTTTAGCATTCCCACTCACCTGTGGGACGGACGAGGAACGAGTATCGGGCTCTTGGCAAGCCGAGCCAGCTGTGCCCCCATAACGCCGAGACTGAAAGAACCACACCACAGTGACTGTGCCACGGTGTGCGTGTGTGGCACCCGCAAGCGCTGCCTTGCAAATCTTGTCTTTCGGGGCTGGGTTGGCAGTGCTCAGTATGGTGCGTGCATAGATACATGCAAGCACCTGCAAGTTCAACAAGTTAGCGCCAGCGGTGCCCAGCAGCATTCATGGTACGGTGCGCCGAAAACTTTGACTTGAAGACAATGTCAGCCTCGGCAACTCTGCACAGGCAGATAGGCAGTGCATCATGCGGACAAAGCACGTCATGACATGTAGCCACCTTGGAGGTCAGAATAATAGCCTGGGTACCATAATGATTCAATAAGTTATTTTGCACTGTGATGCCTGTGCCGACTTGCCTTATACTACTGCGCACTCGCCATGCTGCTACCTAAGAACCGCAGTCTTGCTCCCTGGCCCGGGCCCTCCCGACTTCATGAAATTCCAAGCTGATGTTCGAGAAATCAAAACCTGTGAAGGTCAGCTTTCGCGCTAGATGGCACCCCTTGCTGCCGCATGTGTGGGTCCATGTTCAAACGTTACCAGCCTGAGGGCATTCATTGTCAGCCATAATAATTGCCAATATGGCTATGCCCGTGCACAGATGCACCTGCTAGTGCGCGGTTGCCGCCGCCCTGCATTCTGCTGCTCTGCTGTGCAGGGCAGGGTGCATGCTGGCTTGCGATATCATCGCCGCTGTGGTACCACCAGTGCTGACGCCCGGATTACAAGCAGCCTGGTGGCGATTGCCAAGCTTCAAGTTGATGGCATCACCCAGACTGCGCGGCCTTCACCAGCGCCTCAGCGCCCGTGCGGTTGAAGATGACGTTGAGTGTGTGCCAGCTCATGCCAGCATTCTCCTGTGCCCAGTTGTCCACGGCGGCTGTGTCATCGGCACGGTCGGGGTCCTCCGCTGCGAACGCCCAGTACGCCTGGACGAGCACCACGAGCTGTTGGAAGGACAAGCCGGCGTTGGGCGCCTGCGCGCACATGCACGACACACACACAAATGCATCAGATCTTGAAGCCATCAGTTGAAGTTGATCCGAAGGCGCGGCCACTGGTCAGCGCCCGCTGTGACGCTGGCGTGCGTATTGACCACGTGCCCTACCTGTGTGACAACAGTCCACGCATTGAGCCGCTGTTGCGTGCCTACCAACAACCAAATTGAACCTGGGCTGTGTTTCTGAATCAACACTTGGTGCTCCCACTTGTAGCTTTGCTACCAATGGTCCAGCGCACTCACATGCCATGTGGTGGGGGTGATATGCACCAACCACCGTCTGCGGCGACACCCATCATGCAGGGCAGGACAATGGTGTACGCTACTCTGTGAGCAACAGAACAGCAAACCCAGACCCCGGGCCCTACTTGAAATACTAGTACAACAAGCTTGAAGTAAGCAGCACTGCGACGTACCAGCTTGGGGTCGTACTGGCCGGCCTCCGCGGCAGTGATCAGTTCGCCAGTGGCAGACAGCATGTAGGGCAGGTCCAGCACAGTGCCGGAGTGGCAGCAGTCTGCAGCAGGCAAGTGAAGGTGGCACGAAGCAAAGGTCACGCGTACGGAGCGTCAGGGTGATTTAGCTGCCAGTGAGAAGTTTGTTGATTGCATGCACGCACGGTGGCTGGCACTGTGACAGTGCCTGACTGTCCACACACAGTATTACTTTGAAGTATGACGTAATACTATGATGGTGTCCACGTTCGGCATACTGCACAGGGCTGGCAAAACAAGCACAAGCTGGGCAGTTGGGGCAGACCGGTGCGTGTGCATGATTCATGTCGGCATGTTGGCACACGCTACCCTGCAGATGAACTCCATTCCAAATCATCCCTGATGCACACAAAAGTTGGCGTTACGGTTGTGATTGCTCGAGGATCCTACTTCAGCACTCTATACTTCTACTTTTAAGTACTATGTACTACTCCGAAGTACTATGCTTGCAAGTGGTCCAGGAATGAAGGGACAGCAGACCGGCTGCTCACCCATGAGCACAGTCAGCTGTACACCCGCGGGCAGGCCCTGCACCAGGATGGCGTTGAGCACGTCATCAATTATGTTGCCATTCTTCTTGAAATCGAGCTGTACGGCACAGGCAGAAGCGGGGGCAGCGTGTCACATTGGTATGTGCCGGTGAGGGCACCGCCTTGCAGGCACACTGGAGGCAGCTTCACAGGCAACATGAAGCCACAGCTCCGAGGTGTCGTGTGATGGTGAAGCGTTGCCTCTTGTGCAGGCCAGTGCCAGCATGGCGGCAGACACGTGCTTAGAGCATATGTGCCTTACAGCTGCTGCTTGCTAATAATACAGTGACAATGTGTGGTGTACAAGGCGCATTAAATTTCACAGCTGTACGCAATGCCTGTGTTAGCTGTTATCGTGGTGGTGGGCGGCCAAGTGGTGGCTACCGCTGCAGCAGGCACTGTGGCATGCACGGTATGGCCATGTGCAGCCTATGCAGCGTTGTGCACGGCACAGTTAACCTCGCATGCATGCATGTGCAGTCCCACTGGGCCATGTGACGTTAAAGCATTGTAGCACAGGCGGCGGCAGACAACCTGTCCAGGCTGTTTATGAACAACTTCAAGTCAACTTGAAGTACTATGTGGTAGTACTGAGGGGGGGCAGCTCAACTGACAACACGTGTTCCGAGGTCAATGAGGGAGTTGGGAGCTACATACCGGTACTACTTCATTTTTTTTCACTCAATTGTGCACCATGGCAACTCACCGGGCAAATGGCCTCGTCATAGCCGTCCTCCTCATCGCCATCCAGGTCCTCCTCAAAAGTGCCTGCATTGTAATTGAAAGTGTGTGACAAGGTTTAACGCCCGTCAGTGAAAGTGGAACATAAACACGGGGTCATGCTGCACACGTTTATGCCACGTAAATTATGCGCACATGTGCAGCATGCTAGCATGACTGTCACAGTGTACCAGCAGGAGGGGTATAGACTCCAAGAGCAGCAGAATGTGATGCTGCAGTGTATGTGACCAGCGACGATGTCATACTGCAGTGTGGGCATTCATATGTGTTACCACGCATGTGCATGATGCTGGAAGTTTGCATGTGTGTAGCACGCCGTCAGGGGGGGTGCACATTGTGCATGCATGATTAGAAGCCCGATCCAGGCCTCCGGATCGCCAGCGCGCTTGACAATGTGACTGCTGCCTTTGCAGTGCTGCTTGGCAAACGTGCCAATGCAAGCCAACTGATGCGTGCTCGAGGCTCGACCGAAGGTATTGCACATGTGCGAGCACCCTCGCTGCGGTTCTGGTGCGTGCGACACCAGCCACTCTCTGTGCTTAGTCTAGTAGGACCTCACCATGGCCTGAATAGTGCAGGAAAAGCGTGTCTCCCGACTGAGCATCATCAACCAGCCACCTGCCGCAGCGGAATCCGATGCACACGGTGGCATGAAAGGGTGGTTGGAGCAAGACACACGTGCGCAGCGGGAGGCTAGCAGCTGCCAGGGTGTGGTTTCGGAAGCTTTATGATTATAAAGCCAGGGTGCAGCTCCGGGCAAGCAAGTTGGGCCGCGCGTACCAGTGCACCACCTCTATTAAAAAAATGGTAGCGTGGGACCCTACAGGCGGTGACACAACCTTCATGCCCACTTCAGCGCCTACATGTTGCACGCAGTCTGTGGCAGCTGCCTCAAGGCACCAGCTCTTGTACCACTCCACCACATGCATGTGGAGCCGTGGTCCAGCACCATGTGGCAGCAGGGGCGAGCCGGGTGCCACTGCAACGCCTACATGTGGCAACAGACTGGGGTGCGTTAACTATTATATGTGCGCATTGTACACCTGCAGGTGCCTGACGAGCACAGCAAATGCTATGCCCGGCACCGATTGATGCGGCCTGTGTGTATGCACCAGAAAACGTTGCAAGTATGTACTTGGAAGTAGGTAGGTATTTATTCATGCACGGGACTCACTGCAGCCCGTCCAGGATGTTGGACTTGATGGGGTAGTCGTAGTCCTCGTGGTCCAGCAGAACGCGCATGCCGTCGTCAGAGCCGTCGTACCCCTGATCCACCAAAAACTGTCGCATGTTGAGCACATCGACGTGGCAGCCACCGAGGTTCCCAGATGTGTGACCATTGTAGTTGATGCCTGCGCGTGCAGCAGCAGCAGAGGTGGGAGCGCACATGCCAGGTCAAGTTGAACCTCCAGCCACTTGGCAAACCAACCTGGCACTTGAGCACAGTTAAGACATGCCAGGAAACCCGGGCTGTGCCCGCGACCTTGCGCACCAAGGGAGTGAAACAATGTCATGACTGAGCATGCTTAATCGCTGTACATTAGCACAGACCAAGCAGAGAAGCCTGAGCGGTGCACATGTACCACCCGAATCCATGTATGGTGGCGCAGTGCGACTATCAGCTCATAAAATATGACACACTGGCAACTTGGGGGTCAAGCCGGTTGGCGCTGCCCCATGGCATTCAGGCCCTACCCGCCGCGTCGACGAGCTCACACGCGCCGCACACCATATACTACGTAGTATTCTTAGCCTAGGTGCACTGGTGCCAGAGCAGGCACGTACCAGTACTGTGCATATATCGCTAAATGGTAAGAGGCTCCGATGTACACGTGCCTGCAGCCACCTGTTCGGTCATAGTATGTGTGGCAGAACAAAATTTGTGTGACTTGTCTGACAGGAAACTGATGCTGCTCTGGCCTGCAGGACCACGTGCTCACAGTTCTTAAATTAGAGCACTGCAGTGCTAGGCAATACTTCGAGCAAGCTACGGTTTGCGTGTTGCCCAAACATATGCATGCATGATGATGTACAAGTGTTCACATAACAGACATGTGCACATCAAACTTTGTGTTGTTGTAGCCATTTCTAGTGCACAAGACGTTTAATGTCGCTATAGGCAGCAGCTCTGGCGACGGCTGAGGATGTTTCCGGTGCATGGGCACAAGTACCAGTAGGTAGACTTTCAATATCAACAACTATACTCGAAGTACATGCAATACTATAATAGAGACACGAGATCATGTGTGAAGTTAACCAGGATAGGGGCTCACCAATCAGAAGTGCCCTGGTGCGGTTGGTACCCTCGGAAATGACCTCAAAGGGCTCGTGCATGTCAATTTCGCGGCTTGTGCTGAGCACGGGAATCTGGCAGTGTGACGAACATGCAGTGGCAGCCGTCAATGGCGTTTCAGTTGGTGCATGCCTCTTAGGGTTTCCGGTACAACCCACTGGCCGCCAAGCCAGCTACCATCCACTAATGCCAAAGTAGCTTCCTGGGTGATGTGCTTTGCTAATTGTTTTTATTGGCTTCAAAGTAGCTCAACCTCCCATGTGTCGCATTCACCATTGCCAACTATAGTAAACACTGGTACTACTTTTGAAGCTCTTTGTGTGGCTATTGAAGCCCCCCTCCCCCCCCCCATTGTGCGTGTCCAACAGAAGCAATCGACCAGGGGAAGCACTTCGGCATTGACGTTATGCTGTGTAGCAGACATGGTCAAGTGGCACACCTCATGTCACAGCCTGTGGCGGACTGCGGAGTGCCGAATATACAGCGGCTACCACGCCACCCTGATGTGTGCTAGGTTGGCTGAAGCGCCATGGCTGGAGCAGCAGCTTGCTGGCATTACGACATATTATTATTCTAAACTGGAAGTTGGTGTTGCGGTGGCGCACTGCACACGGCATCGCGCAGAAATGCACCTGGGTCAGCTTTTGCTAAAAAAAAATCAGGTGCTTTGGCAACACACTGTGATTTTTTATGTGTGTACTTGTGCCTTGCCGTGTGACTGAAGCATGCACACTCACGCCGGTGCAATAGTGCTTGAGGTATCACTGTGTGCACAAGCACAAGGGTAGCATAATTCATGTGCGTCCGCGGCAACTACTTTGTAGCCTCCTGGATTGCGAAACAAAAGGCGTGCCGGGCCCCGAGCCTCACGCAGTCCAAGTGGTGCTATATACACCGCTAAGTACTTCAAAAGTATGTTCCGTACTGAAGTAGCAGCCACATGGTTGTGTAAACGTTTTTTAGTGAAGCAATCGATGCCATATGGCACACTGGTGTCAGCCTGACCGCACCTGCTCATGGCCGTCAGCACGGAGCTTCTTGTGCATGCGGCTGAGCATGCCGAACCAGGACGTGCGCCCGCCCTGGCTCATGGCTTTCAGCAGCGAGCTGGTGCAGGCTGCAAACATGCACACGGCCACGGTAGCACACATGACCACGGAAGTTCATCCAGATGTGTGTACATGATGTACTGATGGCATGCGCGCAATTACGGAATTCACACCGTGCGCTAAACTCATGGCACACACACAGCAGAGAGGTGGACGAGCTGCAGGCTGGCAGTGTACATGCGCACTGACAGCTGTTGCGGTGGCAACGCCGAGCATGGAAGTGCATCACCACGCACCAACAACAATATTAAACAAACAAAATGAATTCATGAGCTCACTCATTGACAAGCAGTGGGTGCGTGGTACACTCTTGAGGCACATGTAACATCCGATCCGGCATGCGCTTCAACTAAGTCACAGTGCACTCGCAACTTAGTCCGCTTTGATTCAGTGCGGTATGCGGTTTCGTGCGGGGTCCGAAGGCCCGTCACAGATTACATGACTCAATATAAACGATACACAACGCCCCATTTAATTTAGTGCGGGACCCGGTCTCACTTCAGTGCGATGTGCCAAGGGGTGACACTATCAAATTGTGAGCGCGCCGCACTTACATAAGTAATTGGCATCAATTTAAAAGACTGAACATTGTTGCACGCTCACCTCCACCTTGGTCGCCACAGTCCCCGCTGGTCTGGTGATCCAGGCAGCCGGAGATCATGCGCACATCAGCAGGACAGCCCTGCGCAACGAGCATCCGGTTCGGATATCAATGGCACGTCGCACACACGGTGCAGAGGATTAGAGAACAGTACGTACTGGTACCACTGGCACAGTGCACCATCATGGTCGAAGGCATCCGATGCGGTCTTCAATGCTGTCATGACCATGAAAGTGAGAGCCGCAATGCAGCAGGCATACAGCAATGCTGACGGCTGGACACCAGTTCACACGGTACTGTACCTGCGACACTGCCAGGCTTCTGCAAGTTGAACTATACTGCGAAAAGTCGCCATGGCTCTGAAATGCAACATGCAGCCAAGAAAGTACCGGGTTACCAGGTCGTTCAGCAACACACCAAGTAGTAAGGATATACTACACTGTAGTGCCGCCAAATTCAGAACTGCTGCCTCTTGTCTTGTTGTCAAACTCCAAGTTGCAACTGCGTGTTCAACGTCAGCATTGTGACACCCAGAGCGGGAGAAAGACATCCGTGTTTTAACTTCAAGTTCACACCTGCTGCGCCTGCTGAGCGTACTCATCCATGCTGGCCACGGCCTGCTTCTTGGCCTGCTGGCGCCTGCGCCTGGCCTGCTTGCTCTTCTGTTGCAACAAGTTGCGTCAAAGGCAGCATGCAGCAGGCAGCACACAGCCAGGTCGACGGTGGTCAGCACGCCAAATGCAAGTGAAATGGTGATGCCTTACATTTTCCGGCTTTCCCGAAAGTCGAGGCTGAATTATGGGGGATGTGCGGCCTCTGGTCCTTTGGGTGGCTGCTCGCTCACTGTACAGTATCGGGTGTGAACATTGGCATGCCGATGCTTGACGTGTGGCCGCAGTCACGCAGTAAAAAAAACACAAGCGGGCAGCGGGCAAGGTGCCACGAAAATGACGACACCTTTTAAAGTTTCTGCTACCCCACGCATGCGCAGGTCCTCCTACAGCGATGCTCCAAGCCTCCAAGTGCTCACGCCTCACAGGAAGCCAGGCCAAGACAGCGATGCGCAATCATGTGCCAGGTTTCCCAAGGTGCTGCGTCAGCCCGTGGGCCCGTCAGCACGCTGCGTGCACGCAGGCGTGCTGAGTTAAACTTGGCTATCATCGTGCTCTCACCCTGCCCATCGTGCACCTTGAGACTTGTGGCTGCTTGCGCGCGGCTTGAACTGCGAGCGCATGCAAGGCCACAGACGAGGCGAGCAGCAGGAGTGAGAGGGCGGCGACCCGTCAACGTGCTGGCGCCGTGCCGGCACGAGCCACAGGCCCCCGAGCGGCGCACATTTCAGTGAATCATGCATGCGGCTTCCTGGGGATCAATCTTCAGATTGGTGAAGGCCCGCATGCAGCGCTATCAGCCGAGCACAGCCCCCACCAGTGCGCAAGCAACTCCGCACCTTACCGTTGAGGCCTTGGGAGAGGGCGCACGAGCTTGGAGGCAGGTGCTGTGGTGGGAGAGTGACACTGTCACAGCCTTGCAAACAATTGGGGCAGCCGCTCAACAACCAGTCTCAGAGGGTCACGCTCAAACATTTTCCGGGGCAAGTTCGGCGGCGCGCGGCACGTTCCACGCACACACGCGCACTCGTGATAAAATCAGGGCTTAGGACGACTCGCAAGTTTGAGTACGACTCGTACTTTGCCAGCTCGCCTGCGCACGACTCAGCTCATGAGCTGGCCTGAGAACCACGGCTCAGGCTCAGCTCATGCGAGCTGAGCACCAGTTACCACGGCTCAATAACCACGACTCAAGCTCAAAACGCAAAATCAGCGTGCGCCTGCACACGTCACTGGCAGTGCGGTCTGGCAGGCTTGGGACATTGCAAACACCATTTGTAAAATGATTCTACATATACACAACTGTAGCGAAATAGCACGTGGCAAACGGCAGGCAAACCATAGAATCTCGTCAGGTGCATTGAGCTCCTGGTATTGATGACGCATTTGCGATAATTACGTATTTATTCGGGAGTACAAGGGTACACCAAGGAGAACCACTATTCGGGCTCTTTCGACCCGAATTGCTACAAGCTCGCCACTCTGGCACTTGGTTCCTTTGG
>JAULBY010045985.1:0-12595 GCA_032358315.1 Ophiocytium majus
GGGGGGGGGGCGGGGGGGGGGGGGGCAGGGGAGAGGGAAGGGGCAATGGCAGGGTGAGGGTGCGAGATGCATGAAGGCTGAGTGTGTGCGAGTGGCTGGTGCAGGTGTGTGACAAAACAAAAGGTTGTGAGCTACTTCAGAGTATGATGTGCCACCTTCGTCAAGTAAGAAAACCCTTTTATGCTGGCATGTAGCAACATAAATCAAGCACCTACACGTAGTCCGAAATAACTTGCGGTAGGCCGGCTGCACCTGGCCCTGCACCCGCCCGTGATACGTACAAGCATGCCTCCCTGCTGAGCGCACCCTACCCGCCCGAATAGGCTATTCAGTAGTGTGTACCAATGCGCACATGTCCTTGAGTCTGTCTGTGGACTAATATACATACTTCAACGCGTAGTTGAAGTTCTCACCGCAGTGTTCCAGCGCCGCTCCATCCACGCCGCGGTCATGGCAATGACCAGTATCAAGGCAGTGCTGAGCACACCAGCGCGGCAGCAGCAGCGGTGACCGCAGCAGCAGCAGCGGCGGTGGTGGCAGCAGCAGCAGCAGTGGCGGCGGTGGCAGCGACAACGGCGGCGGCAGCGGCAGCGACATATGGCAGCGGCGGCGGCAGCAGGAGTAGCAGCGGCGGCGGCAGCGGCGGCGACAACAGGAGCGGCGGCGGCAGCAGCAGCAGTGGCGGCAGCAGCAGGACCAGCAGCAGCGCAGCAGCAGGGGCAGCAGCAGCAGCAGCGCGGCAGCAGGAGTAGCAGTGGCGGCGGCAGCGGCGGCAGCAACGGCAGCAGCGGCGGCAGCAACGGCAGCGGCACCAGCAGTGGCGGCCGCGGCAGTAGCAGGAGCAGACACGCCTCAGCAACTTCAAGAACAGTTTCAATAACAACTTCAACAGAGGTGGCGAAGGTGGTACAAACAGCCGCCAGAGTGCGGCGTCCGTACATGCAGCGCACGGTGTATACCAGTGTTTACAATAGTAGAAGTACTTCGTGGACTCCGTACATGCACATACTACTGTAGTATAATTATGTACTTCATCAAAGTACGAGTACCATGCGCTACTGCTAGCGTAAGAGAGCAGAAGTGCCTGTGCACACGCATTATATGGCAATGCTGGGGCAGTGTGAAGATGCATACTAGAAGTATATACTTTGTGATATTTCATAAAAGTGATTTAGTGCTTCCTGAACTGTGTACACATGCATACACATACACTCAGGCACGAGTGCCAGGTGCTTCTGGGCATGTGCACACGAACGACATGGCGCTGCTGGGGCAGCAAGAACAGATACAGAGTTTGTGTGTGTGCGTGCGCTCTGACCTGGATGGCAGCAGCGCCGGGATGGCGGAGCGCATGCGCGCGCAAGCACTACATTGGATATATGCTATACATATATAGTGTACCTCTTTTCAGGCACCACATCTCAGTACTATGATAGTAATACTACGTAGTATTTCAGTATAAGTACCTACGTACGGTACAGTAGTAGAAACGACAGGCAAGAGGAGGTGTTGCGGTATACTCAGAAGTAAGTAGTAGCACTACCACTAGTACAGTACTGCCATGTACGCAAGATTGAATAGTTCTCTCATAGCGACACCATGTGCTGCTGGGTTACGACAAGCACAGGCTGCAAGTCCTCAGGCACCACGGTCATACTTCCGAAGTACATCGCACTCGCAAGTTGAAGTTTGTCTGTACTTCAAGTTGAAGTTCTTGAGCTGCTCAGCCCTCTGGAGCAGGTTGCATCTCCGGTTGAAGTTAAGATTGGTGGGTGCACTTGTGTGTGTGTGTCATCCTACAGTGCACTCGCGATCTAGCGCAGGGTAGTGTCACCCCCTAGCACCCGCACTAAAGCAAGACCCGCACTAGATCAAGTAGGGCATTGTGTATCGTTTGCAACGGATCATGTGATCTGTGACAGGTCTCTCTGGACCCCCCATTAAATGTCAAGACGTGCGGTGACACGTGTGGTCTCAGCTGGATGGCAGCAGCGCTGGGAAGGCGGCCCTGCGGAATCGCACAGGCACTACGCGCGGCAGCAGTGCAAGTGCCACGTGCTACCACTGCCAGGGTAAAAGTAACAGCAAACTGTATGATCGCACACACCAGCCAGTAGCATATTACTACTAGTACCCATGTACGCAATGAGACGCGATCCGTAAGTACCAGACTTCTCCTGCCGGGTTTTGATCCGGGTGTTTGAGAAATCGAGCCGCGCTTCTCCATAGCGTATGCAGGAACGCAGAATGAATAACTTCACCCCCCAGCAGCACAGCGGTTTTCCTGGCGTAGGAAGGTTTGGAGGGGGGAGGAGCTCGGGGGGGGCTCAGGGGCTATGTACAATACTTCTGAGATATAATATATTAGAATTCAATTATAATTCAATATGCTCCCACCTGGATGGCAGCAGCGCTGGGGTGGCGGAGAACATGCCCGCGCAAGCACTACACTGGATAAACATGTACTAGTAGTAGTATGATGTATCGTAGGCACCGCTATGATACAATATGATACTTCTAGTACTACTCGGCAGAAGTACAGTAAAATTATTGACACCAAATTCGAAGCATGTACGCATACATGCAATTCAATACCAATATTGCTCTCACCTGGATGGCAGCAGCGCTGGTATGGCGGAGAACATGCCCGCGCTTCCGGCGCCCATGAGTAGGGTGAGGACGCCCACACGGGCACCAAGGCGCACCTGCAAAGCAATTGTGACAGACATTACATGAACTTCCTTCAAGAAGTACTTACAAATTCGTAGACACCACAGTATACCATGGTAGCTCAGCACACATACATTCATGTGCATGCACATAGCATAATTGTACTTCAGTATACGTCTACCAGACGTATATATGCGCTTGCGGCGCCCATGAGTAGCGTGAGCACGCTCGCACGCGCACCAAGGCGCACCTGTGGAATGCGCTTCAGCAGTTTCACAGGTGCTACATAGACAAGTCACCGCACAGGCTTCGGCCTGGCTTTTTGCCCCAGCCGCGGCAGTTTCTGAGCTTAGCAGCCTTTTAGGTTTCTTTCACAGTAGCCTATGTGCACATCCGCATACAGCACGGTATACCAAGGTACTTCAGCATGCTTCGAGTGCTTCAGATGTACCAACATGCATGGTGCATGTATCTACACGTATACCTGCGTGAACAGCATAAATATATACGTGTGTACATATGTACATACACTAGTAAGTAGATACGTCAAAGTATGCATTTGCGGCACCCATGAGCATAGTGAGCGTCACCAGCACGCGGGCAGCCACCTGGCGCGGCGGGGAGCGGCTGTAGCGACGCGCACGCTGCAGGCTGCCAGTGGGCTAGCAATGCTACATTAGCTCATGTACTATGTTAGCTGGTGTACTGCACACCGCAGGATACCACAGTGCTTCGGCGCACATGTACAGTACTACAGCAGTACCTGTGTACCGGTACTTGCATTAAACTCCGCTTAGGGCATTGAAAGCCCTGTGCACACGGTGTGCGTGTGACCAGAAAAGGCATGATCAGACACGCTGTTGCGAGCGAACAAGCTGGCAACGCTCACCACCGCGTCCTCCAAAGAAAGCATCGCATCTTGCCAGAGCACTACTCTAACGGATTATCATTAGCTGATGTACTATACACCACCGGATACCTTAACACTTCAGCGCACATGTACTACGGTGGTATTTGTGTACACATGCTTGTAGCATAGACATACTCAATACACTATATGCACAGAGTGAAGACCGAAATGGCACGGTGGTAATACACCTGTGAAGGGCTGCCGGCATTGTAATCGCAGTGATTACAATACCATACTCAGGGTGCACATGACGCCCTAACTGGAGCGCCCCGTAAGAAGTGAAAGAAACCTAAAAGGCTGCTAAGCCCAGATGCTGCCGTGGCTTGTGCAAAATGCCACGCCGAAGCCTGCGGGGTGATTTGTCCACCTGGTGAAAAGCACCAGACAGTCCCCACACCTACACTCGCCGGTCAGTGTCCTTGAGGGCTAGGGATGATTCAGAGTACAACTACCAACAGGGCTTACTTGTGCGGCGGAGCGCCCCGTAAGAAGTACCGAAACTACGGCACGAGTTACGATGCAATTCTGGATTGGCATGAAGTTCTCATCGCCGGCCCCCGGCAGCGCCCATGCCGCACGCACCATGCTGCTGAGCACTGCTACTGAGCACCACTGTTGCTGAACACACTGCTGCCGCTATGAAGCAGCCTCTGCTACCGGTGATATCAAGAAAGCAGAATACTTCAGAAGTATCTTGTCGAGCCATGCTTCCAGTAGCTGGTGCTAAGCCAACCTGGAGTGAAGTAAACCTTACTTTGTGCGTGCCAGTGAAAACCTGGATAAGTGCCTTGCACTACTAGTAGCAGAACACACACACACCTTGGCGGCTCTGTAGAGCCAAATCTCAGCGCCGGCCCCCGCCACCGCCCACACCACACGCTCCATGCTGCTGAGCACACCTGTGCCTCTGAGCACCCTGCGCAGCTGCACAGCAGCCCTTGCTACCTGTGATACCAGCTCATGTTCAAAAAGCAGAATTTATGTCGCAGAGCCACGCATCCACGTAGCTGACGTTACAAAAACCTGGAGTGAAATGTATTTTACGAGTAGTTTAATACACACACACACACACACACACCTTGGCGGCCCGGTACAGCCACGTCTCGGCGCCAGCTCCCGCCACTGCCCACGCCACACGCACCGCGCGCCACACCAGCACCTTCCTGCCGCCGACGCCGCCCAGAGTCAGGACAGCCTTTGCGGCGTGCGCCACGCCAAGCGACGGCAGGAGGTACGCGTAGCTGCGCAGCGCAAACTCCGGCGCGTATTCCCACGTCTGCAGTTGAAGTTTGCAGTTGAAGTTTGAAACAGGGGCGGGCGGGGGGAGTTGAATTTGGCATTGGCAGAGTGCGCGAAGCCCATTGACGGCAGCAGGTAGGCGTAGCTGCGCAGCGCAAACTCCGGCACGTACTCCCACGTCTGCAGTTGAAGTTTGCAGTTGGAGTTTGGAACAGCGGCGGGTGGGCGGAGTTGAAGTTTTCATTGGCAGAGTGCGCGACGCCCAGCGACGGCAGCATGAGTAGCTGCGCAGCGCAAACAGCGGCGTGTACTCCCATGTTTAAGATTGAAGTTTGCAGTTGGAGTTTGCAACAGAATACAGTATATGTATGTACCTAAAAGCTCTTGTTGGCTACACCAACAGGGGACAAAATGCTCGATCGCGCTTTCGCAGTTGCGCACCCCACGTGCACCTGCCTTTCCGCTCCGCAAGCGGAGTTCGCGATAGCTAGGCATGCACATGAGGCACGTGTGCTGTCAAAGCACCCATTACCTGCATGCCGCCGCCGTACAGCAGGTGCAGCGGCCCCCACTAGTTGTACGAGTCATAGCGCAGTCATCCCATACTTCATTTCACCAGGTTTTACGTAATGCACATCTGACTCAGTGCAGCAGTAGCTTACACAACCTGCATGCCGCGGCCGTACAGCAGATAGTGCAGCGGCTCCCAGTAGTTGTACGTCTCGTTGTCAATCCACATTTGTTCTCAACATCTATAAGTGGTTCACATCTGGCGTAGTGCAGTGCTGCTCAGTACTTCTGAAGTATTTATTCCGAAAGTGTAACCACATGCGCGGTATCAAAGCACACAATCACCTGCATGCGGCGGCCGTACAGCAGGTAGTGCAGCGGCTCCCAGTAGTTGTCCCTCACTGCAGTCATCCCACAACTCTCTCACCATCTTTTACGCAATGCACATCTGCAGTAGTACAGCAGTAATATATACCGAAAGTTCAATCACATGTGCGGTATCAAAACACACAATTAAAATTATGCACAGCAGGTAGTGCAGCGGCTCCTAGTAGTTGTACGCCTCACTGCAGTCATCCCACACTCTTTTCACCATCTTTCACGTAATGCACATCTGCGCAACCTTGTAGGTTTCTTTCACATCTGACTTAGAACAGCAGTAGTGTACACAATCACCTGCATGCCGCGGCCGTACAGCAGGTAGTGAAGCGGCTCCCAGTAGTTGTAGGTCTCGTCGCAGTCCTGCGGGCACGTCGTCGCCGCCGCCACCACGCGTATCACCGCCAGAAACATGAACGCCACATCCAGAGCCGGCCCGAGGCTCAGCAGCTCCTCAAGCGACAGATCCGGCTCCGGCGCTGCTGCTCGCCCCCGGCGCCCTGCCGTGACGGTTATGGGTCGACCTCCAGGAGGGCGTGCAGGGGGTGCCGCCTCTGAGGATGGTGGCGGCGGTGCTGCCGAGTCGGCCTCTGCCGGCGGTGGCGCATCGTCGGCTGCGGGTGCAACATCTGCGGTGATGGAAGGGGAGTGGCGGGGTGGCAAGGGGTGAGGTAGGGAGTGCGCGGTGCTGGGTTCCATTGCAGCTGGTGGTGCTGGTGCTATCGAAAGCTCTGCTTCGGGCACACGACGGTGGCGGACGAAGCATACAGCTGCAGTGCTGCTGCTGATCTTATTGCAACTGCCTGAAAACGGGTCTGTTCACACACACAGCCTGCCTGGCCCGTACCACGCGCTGCCCCTGCCTTCTTGCGCGCCATAAGAGAGATGAGCTACCAGCAGCGCTCAAAGCTTTCGCAGTGCGCCGCGCGCCTGCCGCCAGCTGTTGAGACACGCACGATGTCCAGGGGGCTGAGATCTGAGACGAACTGCAAGTACTTGAAGTTGGTAAGAGATGATTACTGCTGAAGTTTGTCACAAAAAAATGATAAATACTTCACTCAACACCGCGCCGGGTGGGCGACCACGTGCAATCGCACAGAGCAGGGCCGGCGCCCAGCACCCACCAGCACTAACAACATAATTTCAGCGTGACTGCATACTCTGCTGCCAGCATGGCTGCTGCTAGGGCACGAAAAGGAATGTCGTGGGGGTCCGACAACAGTTGCTGCTGCCGCTGCGAATGTTGCTGCTGCCCGCCAGGCGCTCCCTCCCGCCTCTGGGCACTTGAGACCTGCCGCGCTGCACCAGAGAGCCATGACTGGGAAGATTCTCCATGTATCCGCCTCTTGCCAACACGGCCACTGCATTGCCGCTGGCACAAACTCGTTTAGCACGGCATCGATATCACCGACCGCCTTGTGCCTGCAGCAGCAGCTCGAAGGCGCGGGCTGACGGCATCCGCGACCAGAGCAGAAGGCAGCTGTACCAGCAGCGGCAGTGGGGCGACGGCTCCTCCTGGTTCTTGCGGCTCCGCCACGTTTGACCAAGTGCCAGCCCATGAACGGCACTTCGGCGCTCCTGCTGGCGGCGGTGCTGCTGGTGGCAGGACTGGGGGATAGGCGGTGCTCCGGCCTGGAGTGGCCGGCCCACAACTTCAACTTTAAGGTGCGCTGTGCACCGTGGCGAGCTGCGTGGCGCAGAACATTTCCACTACCTCACAGCGCACCATCTCGGAGCTTGTGATAGCGGAGTGTGGCAGGGAACGGCCCGCCCAGTGGCGGCCAACCTTATCGGCACATGCACTGGCAGCTGGCCCATAAATTCCGCAGCAGCAGCCTGGTGTGGTACAAGTAGCTGTGAGGTAGGGACTCTAGGCGCCGGTACTTCCTATGGCGGGCCAGCCCGCCCACACGGGTGCTCCGTACGCCTCTCGACCTGGCTCTGGTTGTGGTGGTGCCCCGCTGGTGTGTGCAACAATAGATGCGCAAGCCCCGACAGTGTGTGCTATTGGAAGACACAGGTGCGCTGGGTAGTGGGCGGGCAGCATCATGGCAGGGCGAGCCACCGCAGCTGCCACCCCTCAGCCACCTGCACTGCTGCTCCTTCAATGCACAGCAGATCTCACTGCAGCGTCCAGACTTCTGTCGTGGGTGGCTGGAGCGCACACGCCATCCCTCAAACAACTATTGGTTGGTTTCCACAAGTGATGTGCAGACAGCTAATGCTTGGAAGTACTTCATTCACTTTCACTTGGAATAACAAAGCTCGGTGGTCTATTTGTTACATTTACGTCTACTTCGAAGTATGGCAGCATGCCTCGGACAAGTCGCCACTCCCCTGTGCACCCACCACTGCAGTGGACACCTCATTTACACGCCAAGTACATATGTACTTTATGCGGCACATGTGTACACCAAGACTTAAATCTTACATGTGCCCACGTGCCCAGATGCCTCTGGTCAGTTGCTTCCGTCCCCCCTGGAAACTTGCATTGCCGTCTGCGCAGTGCGTGCTTCACGCCCAGGCCGCGGCCACACATATCACACACCCTAGCCCTCAAGGACTCTGACCGGCGCGTATAGGTGTGGGGGATGTCTGGTGCTGTTCACCAGGTGGACAAATCACCCCACAGGCTTCGGCCTGGCATTTTGCCCCAGCCACGGCAGTATCAAGGCTTAGCAGCCTTTTAGGTTTCTTTCACATACAGTATATCACTGCGGTGCTTATATTAATGGGTGTATAAGTGTGCATCAATGTTTACAGCTTTGTGCTCCCGCGTAGGTTTAAATAGCTGCCCACACGCCTGTAATCCCTCCCTCCCGCCCGGCTGGGAACCCCCCCCCCCCCCCCCACTGCAGCGGGCGCTTTTACTTCAAGTGCACACTTCAAATGCACATGTGTGGTACTTCAAAAACACACAACTGCTTCTGAAGCACCACCTGGTACCTACGTACTTCAGATGTATTATACCACACATGTATACATACTACTGTAGTATATGCACATGGGCCCGCATGGCTTTAATGACTCCCTCCACCCCTGCCGGAAACTGCTCCCCCCCCCCCCACTGCAGCGGGCACTTCAGGACCGAGCCGAAGCTTACAGCACCAGCAGCGCCGCCACCATCGTCAAGTACATGCTTCACGTACACATACACTTCAAAAACGCATTTTCTAAATACTCAAATACCTGTAGAAGTATACCATACCATACATGTGTAAATGTGCACATGTGCAAAATCACTCCCTCATTTCTAACTGGAAACTGCCCGCCCCCCCACTGCAGCGGGCACTTCAGGACCCAGCCGAAGCTGACAGCACCGCCACCACCTTCGACCTGCCCTTTGTGCGTGGTCTGGCTGACTTTGAGGCAACCGCAAGCAGTGCCACCACCAGCAGCACTGGTGCCGCCGCCACGGCCGCGCCCACCGCCGCCCCTGCTGTCACCACCACCAGCACCGGTACCGATACGTAATAGTGATGGGTCACAGCGTATGATTTTCATTGTACGTCGTATAACGTATGTAAATACGCCGTGTGACGTATACAGATGAACGTATTTATACGGCAAATACACCCCATATCGTGTTTTCGGGTAGAAATGCGCCGCATTTTGTGTAACATATGCAGTACGTTATACGCCATGACCCATCACTAGTACGTAACAATTGGTCACAACACAAAACAGTATAATATAGTAGTAGTACTTCGAAGTACTACATAGTACTTTCAAGTAGATGTTATACCGGCAAAGTACTTCAAGTACTTGAAATAGAGTGTAGGACAGGCGTGTACCGGTGCAAAAAACAGCATATGTCTGCTGGCACCGCTGCGGTGGCGGCGGCACCACCAGCACGCGCGCTGAGGGCACGCCAGGGTGGAGCGAGTGGTGCCTGGTGCCGAGGGATGGCGTATGATGTACTTGAAGTATCATAAGTGTACTCCGAGAAGTATTACAATCATTATAAATACTTCTGAAAGTACTACAGTAGAAAACTCAGGAGGTATTTGTATACTTCAAGAAGTATTGTATATTTCAAGAAGTACTGTATACGAAGTACTTCAAGACTCTTTGCTTGCTGCCTAGTGCTGGGTAATGACGCATGTACCACCTGCCACCGTGGCCCAGCCCGCGTGCGCGCGCAACAGCGCCTGTGCTCCACGGCAAGCGACGCTGCTGCACGCGCGCTGTGTCTGCGCGTGCAGAAGCTGCTCAGCCTGACGGCGCGAGATTCTCGTTTACGCCACGCCCGTAGGTGGTGGCACCTCTTTACCCATTTGCGGCTGCCTCTGCAAGAGAGCTCACAGCAGCAGCACCGTGCTTTTTGCTTGCTGTTGCCGCTGTGGCAGGGGCGGCAGCTGAGCCGGCGGGCCCCGAAGGGCCCATCATACCGCCGCCGCTGCCAGCGCCGGTGATCCGTGGCGACCGCTACTGGTTTGACTTCAGGTGAGTGGGGGCGGCACACATGTACTCTGGTGCCTGCTGTTTTTGCTGCTTACTCTGTACATGTACACATGTGGCAGTATTAACGTCCGCTTGGGGCGTGGAAACCCCTGTACCGTATACTTCAGAAGTACTTTATGATACCACGATAATATGGTGTGGCATACAATAAATACAGTGAGCTGTCAGCGCCGGTCATTCGCAGCGACCGCTACTGGTTCGACTTCAGGTGGGTGGGCGTGGCATGTACTTGTTACGTGTTCTCTGGGGTCTGCTGTTCTTACTACCTACTCTGTGCATACTTCAAAAGTATACTTCAATGTTGCAGTACATCACCTGTATTGATGTCCACTTAAGGCGCAGAGCCCCCCCTGTGTGTAGAATACAACGATAATTATACTGTGGCATGCACAAAATATAGTGAGCTGCCAGCGCCGGTCATCCGTGGCGACTGCTATTGGTTCGACTTCAGGTGGGTGGGAGCGGCGTATACGTCCATTTCTTGCAGTAGCATACCACTTCAGAAGTACTCCTCCTAGTAGTAGTTGCACTCTGGTGTGTGCTGTCTATGCCACATATGTATACTCCTGTGTACCTCTGCTACTCAAACGTAATAACATGTGTGTATGTTGATAATTTTAAAACTTCTGCAGTCAGAAACACTGACAGCGCCCGTGGTCCGTGGTGTCCGCTACTGGTTTGACTTCAAGTGAGTGGGGGCGCCATATACTATGTAGATCACTACCCTACAGTAGTGCTGAATGGTGACTGCGAACTGGTGCGCCTTCAAAGATCCAGCAGATTAAGGTTTGTGGGCACCATCCGTGCTCTTGACAGTGCCACTTTGCACACATGTGGTGACCGCCCAAGCGCATTCAGAAGTAACCTACCAAAATGTCACCGCTGCCAGAGCATGGCTACTGCCGTCTGGTACTAATGGATATGGTGTTCTAGTACCATTACTACTACCGGTACTTACAGTATGTATTTATGTATATCAGCTACCTACTGATACCCACCGTCTTGTGCTATGCTGCTGCTGCCGCCACCTCTGCTGCTGCTCCCACCTTCCCTGCTGCTGCTCCTGCCGCCTCTGCTGCTGCTGCCGCCGCCGCCGCCGCTACCGCGCCGCTGCTGCTGCTGCTGCTGCTGCTGCTGCTGCTGCTGCCCCTGCCGCCGACGCTACTGCCGCTGCTGCGGCTGTATACCGCTGATATCATACATATACACACGCACATAACCAATATTATGTACCCGCACCATGCTGCTGGCGCGAGGGCAGGGAGGGCGTCGACAAGCGGGTGCGTGCGCACATCCCCTGCTGAGCAGTAGCACATGTACACTTCGTACGGTATATAATACGTGCGCACATCACCTGCTGAGCCGCAGCACATGTATACTTCATTTAATATGTGCGCACATCGTCTGCTGAGCAGTAGTACATGTACTTCAGAAGTACATGATATTGTACCATATACATTTGTACTGCACACATCGCCTGTTGAGCACATCCCTGCCTGTGCCGGCTAACGCGACCGCATTTGTTGGCGCTCCACTGTGTATATATACTTCGCAGTACACCTCTTGAAGCGCACTACTACAGAGGCACTTCCATTGAAGTATACCTCGTTGCAGCTTGTGTGTATGCACACCACGGTACACAGTATAATACCTACGTTCAAGTGTGAAGCACTTCCGCAAGTATGTACAGTACATGCAGTGTAGGTACAAAAATGCGTGTTTTGCGCACAACGCCTGCTGAGCACACCGCTGCCTGTGCCGGCTAGCAATGGCGCGCATCATGAGGCTGCACCCCGCTTGACCGTCCACTCTGTGTACTCGCCAAGCACCTGCGGACGTGTGTGCGTAACGTCTGGTGTTTGTGCATGGTCGCTGACCCAGCATAGTAAGTTATTGCACCTGTAAAAGAACAGAGAGAACGCCCACATATGTACGTTTTTGTGCTCTATCTGCCCCTGTTGGAGTTCCATGGCTAGCTGTAGCAAGCGGTGGGATGAGTGGCATGTAATAAGCGTTTTGAGCCGAGGCTGATGCACCCACCCACCGCTGGATGTGCTGTGCTAAGTGGTGGGACAAGTGGCATCTTACAAAAAAAAATTTTTTTTTGCTGAGGCTGATGCATCAACTGTTGATTGTGCTGTGAACTGTGCTGCTGCCGCCGCCGAACTTGCAGCTGATCCTCTTCGTCTCCCTGTACACGCCCTGGTGCGCCAAGGTTAGTGTGTACTCTCCCTACCTGTGCACGCAGGCAGTCACTACTCGCATGCATATGCCATACATATATACTTCGTATATGGTAACATGTATATAGCATATGTATGTGAAAGAAACCAGAAAGGTGACTGAACCCAGGTAATCCCGTGGCTGGGGCAGAAAGCCAGGCCGAAGCCTGTGTGGTGATCTATCCACTTGGTCAGAACCAGT
>JAULBY010045996.1:0-37030 GCA_032358315.1 Ophiocytium majus
TGCTTCGGTAGGTGCGAGATTAGCTGCTTCTTATTAGGCGCTATCTTTGCTTTGTTCACCCCTTTGCACGGGTCCGCCCAGAGTGACGGCCCCACTGGTGAGGAGACCTAAAGTTTATCGTTCCTAGATGCGTTTTCTTTTTTGTACTCCAACTTGCACAAAGTTCAAGTGTGGTGAGCACATTGGTGCACCATGCGGCGCAGCTGTGGGCACGGCCGCCTGTGTCACGGGGGCTGGCACACCCCATCAATGCTGGGCTCCCCAGGCGCAGAAGCATGATACCACTAGCCGATTATAGTGCATTTCCTGCCTGCGCTGTAACAGTGCCCACTCTACCTTGGCACATCGAGTTGGGCTGCGAGTGCAACCAGCTGTCTGCAGCTCTCAGGCTGGACTTGGGACATGGCAGGATCCTCAGAAGATGTGCTGCCCAGGCGCAGTCAAGCTGACCGGCCTTCATTGAAAACGAGTTAGGAAGTTGCCGCGCAGAGTTGCAAGTGCATGTGCTTTTCCATTGTCAAAGACAAAAAGCGGCGGCGCACACTGGTGGTAACTTGTGAGGGCTCTGCTCCAGCCGCGACTGGCGCAACCCCCCCCGGTATGTATATATGGCCGCCTGTTGTAGCACTTGTAGCACGAACACACTGTGGCACATCTGCAGCTGCCAGCACCACACCGTGGCCCTGGCCGTGCTGTACAGTGGTACTGATAGTACCCACCGGTACCACTTACTTAGTAAGCCACCGGCATGCAGCAGCTGCTTACCGCCAATGATGGTGAACAGCTGTCGCTGTGACACCTGTGTGCTACAACCTGGTGACCTGGTCCACTCCGTGAATGGTTCAACAAGATTGTAATGCGAACAATGCCGCGTCACCATATGCAAGTCTGCACAGAGATGATCCTGGTGGACCGTGGTGACCGAAAGGTGTACAAGCTTAACTAGTGCAGTGCTTCAGGAGCTCAGGGACCCTTGCGCCATTGTCTTACTGAAAGGGACGAGTGCGTTGTGGTGCATGTTGCAGCACAGCGACAGCTGACACCTTGCCTGCTCCCACTAAACTGGGCTGCAGGCACAGGTGGGTGCTGGCGCAGAAATGATGCACGGTGTATACTCACTGCAGACAAGGCACCAAGAGGCACGTTGGCAGCACAGAATGACAAAAGGCCGCACACAAGGTGCACCGGAGTGCACAAAGGCCGCACACGTACGTGGTTTCAAGGAGCGTCATGAACATTAAAACATTTTGCTGCCATAATAAGGTACTTGACCAGCTTCCGCTGTCACTGACGGTGGTACCCACCACAAAATTGGGATGCCATAAAGGCACACAAGCAGGTGTGGCATCGACCTGTACGTTGCAACTGCGATAGCGCGTCCGCAACTGCGGGCAACGGCATAACATGCACTGCCTGGCACAGCTTAACGGCACCACATGCCAGTTGGCGCGGTCAGCGATGCTCTGCAATCCAACGCAGCACTACTGCAGCCTGCGCCACCTGCAACAGCCCCTCTCCAAATGCTTCTTCCACTTCTGCTGTGCAACGACGCGGCTCATAAGGACAGCCATTCGCTATTGCCCACTGCAGCACGTGCAGGTGACCGCTACCAGCTGCTGTGGTGCAGGTAAATGAATCCCAGTCGCAGCCATGTGCTCGTGCCCACTGCAGCACGTGCAGGTGGCCGTATGCAGCGGCGGCACTACAGGTGCCCTTGTCCCATGCGCAGCCGTTTGCGCGTGCCCACTGCAGCACGCCTAGGTGGCCGCCACCTGCTGCGCGGGCACATGTGTCGGCACTCCAGGGACACCCATTCTCCCTGGCCCACTGCAGCACATGCAAGTGGCCGCCCTGAGCTGCGTCAGTGCAGGTAAGCGAGTCCCACGCGCACCCACTGGCTCGTGCCCACTGCAGCACCTGCAAGTGCCCGGCGCCTGCGGCGTTGGCGCATGTGTCAGCATCCCAGGGACACCCGTTCTCCCTGGCCCACTGCAGCACGTCCAAATGGCCAGCGCCTGCGGCGTAGGCGAACGTCCGTGCACTCCAGCCGCAACCGTTTGCTCGAGCCCACCGCAGCACGTGCAGGTGCCCACCACGTGCTGCATGAGCGCACGTTGCTGAGCACCATGCGCAGCCATGTCCGCGTGCCCACTGCAACACGTGCAGGTGGCCACCGCCTGCTGCATACACACATGTCGCGCCATTCATGGCGCAGCCGGCAGCGACGGCGCACTGCAGGGCCTCCAGGCTGCCGCACTTTGCTGCTGCATATGTATGGAAGCTGCTCCTGGGGCAGCCGCTGTCCAGTGCCCACTGCAGCAGAGTGCCAGAGGCAGCGGTGTGCCACATGCTGGACTCCGCAGAGTGCTCAGCGCTGTAGATGCTTCTCCACTGGTGGCAGACACTTGCCACTTGAAGGTAGTGTCGTGGCCCCACAAAGTGCCGCAGTATGTCGGCCCACACATCTGCAAATGGCAGCAAGGCAACAGGCAACAGGCAGTGGAGGGCAGGCACACGCAGCCGGTGAAAAATGTGAACACAGTCGCCATGCTACTGCTGTAGTTTTATTGGGTGCACTTGTGGGCGTGCAAGAGCCCAGGGCAAGCACGCCAACAAGGAGCAACGGCTGTGCCTGGCCCCGTAACTGACGACTTGGCATAGCGAACAAAAAGGAGCGCAGCAAGCAGGCAGGCTTGTGCCGCCGGCAGGCTAGGGCTCGACTGCTGTAACGGTGTACTACAGTAGTACTACTTCAGAGGGTACTTTGACGTACTACGTAGTATGTAAAAACAACTTGCATCGCACGTGAGGATAACAGATCACAAATAAAACACATGTGCAAGCTCCGTTTTGGTATCGTGGGTGACAATTTCAAACCGTGCATGGCACCATGCCAGCTCTGCTGCACCACATACTGGACAAGATTCATTATAGTTTGCACATGCACTCAGCTGAATATGTGCCATTACAGCATTACAGCCATACATGAACAGTACAACTGCTGGCTGCAGACTGCTTGCCAGTTAGAACTTAGGCCATCTCTTATAGTTGGCTCAAAGGGACCCGTTGCAAAGTGCAGCAGCAAAAGGGAGATTGCGCTTTCTGCCCAGGGGGGGAATTTTTGACCGGCGCGCTGGCTGGAGCAAAGTGCCCGGCACTCTTCGCCAGGCAGCCGCGCTGCAGCACAGTGACCCTCCGCTGGAGCAAAGTACGAAGGGCGACTGTAAATCGCAGTTGCAACAGTGGGGCGAGAGGCCGTGAAGAACAACAAGTGTGCAAGCGGTCGGCGGGGCGCCCCCCTACCAGGCCAGAGGCTACCAGCGGCTAGGCAGGGTCTGTGCCCTGCCGGTGGCGCCACCACCCGGCCCGCAGCCCGCTGCTGTGGTGCACACGGGCCTTGCGCCGCCTGCTGCTGCACTTCCAATGGGTCACTTTGGGCCCGCTATAAGAGTCGGCCTTACGAAACCCTTCCAACACGGCGAGGCGCCTGCTGCACAGGCTTGAAGTGCATACTTCAAGTTTGCAACTTCAAGTGCATACTTCAAACTTTGAGTGTGTTGACGCTGGCGCTGCTGCTGTTGCGCAGCAGTTGTGCCGCCAACGGGGCAGCAGCAGCAGGCTGTGTTGGTGTGTGGCCTTGACAGAGGCGGGGAGCCGCGTGTAGCTGTTGGGGCAGCAATCTCAGCTGCTGCATAATGGCCACTGATAATATCACAGTTGACGCCAGCCAGAACAGTCATACGTGGGCTTAAAAATCGGTGTGAGGTTTTTATTTTAATGTTTTCGCATGTAGTCAGCTATCATGACTCGTACATTAACGAAACCTAGTTTTTAGTGAGTCATCACTCATCAAGAAACCTAACGCTAAGCTCATAGCCTGCTGTGGCGGGGGTAAAGTGCCAGGCCGAAGCCCGTGCGGTGATTTGTCCACCAGGTCAACACCAGCTAGCCGCCATGCCTACGAAGCCATCTTCCTGGTGCTGCTGCTGCTGCGAGTGGTCACTGCTGTCATCTCAGCAAAACTGGTTGCGTTCAGCCGCATTCCGTGCGGCCCCCGGTCCAAGCATTTCCCCTTGGAAGCCCGTGCGCGTCGTCAATCCCTGCTGGCGGTGGGCGGAGCACCTTGCTGCTGTCCTGCTGCCGTTTGCTCTTCCCTCGTTTCTACGTGTATGTGAAAGAACCCTAAAAGGTTGCTAAGCCCAGATACTGCCGTGGCTGGGGCAAAATGCCAGGCCGAAGCCTGTCGGGTGGTCTGCCCACGTAGTGAAAAGCACCAGACAGCCCCCACGTCTACAAGCGCCGGTCAGTGTCCTTGAGGGCTAGGGATGATTCAGAGTACAACTACCAACAGGGCACACTTGTGCGATGCCGCCTAAAGCCAGCTGTGCGTGCTGCAAGGCAGACCCGCGTTCACCAACTCCACTACATCCGGTCCAAGAGAGCACAGGTCCATCCAGGTGGGGCAGGGTAGACCTCTGGCAGGCCGCGAAACCGTCGTGAGCAGGCGTGCATGCGAGGCCACTCCGTGTATGTGGTCCCTCCTAAGCGAGGGTCTCACCTTGCAAGCGCTGCTCGCGCTCCTCCCTTAGGACCGCCAGCATACTCCGGGTCCGCATGCTTGAGAGAACTTCGCCAGCAGCAGCGGCAGCCGCTTCAAGCCTCTCCACGCCTCGCAGGCCAGCACAACGGTGTGCACGTTTGTGTGTGTGTGCAGAGGCCGCGGGTAAGGGTGTGTGAGTGTGACCAAATCTTCTCCCAAATTGGTGCCGAAAAGTGGTGCAGGTTTTTTCGGCTAACTGTGGAGTGCCAAAAACCAGTGAGACACGCACGGAGTATTTGAAGTGAGAGCTATGGGCGCGGCAAGTCGTCAGCCGGAGCCAGGAGCCCAGTGACAGCAGCAGGAGGGCACGCGGTGGCGCGAGCTGCGGTCATAGCGGCACCAGCAGGGGCAGCAGCAAGGCGCAAGGCGAGCAGCACGGCACCTACGGACACGATGGCGGCACCCCAGTCTGGCTCGCACCTCAACACGTTGTCTGGGCTGGAGCAAACCCTGACGGCTGCCATACAGGAGCAGGTGAAGGCCGAGGCGGCCGTTTTCAGCACCGCCTCCATCCAAGGTGCTGTGGACGCCAGCAGGGCAGCTGTTCTCGCCAAGCTGGACGAGGTGAAGGACGCATTGCTGCTGCAGACCCGTGTCCTGGCTACCAACGCCCAGGCGACTGCACGTGCCGCCAACGCGGCAGCTGAGCGCCGCGCCTATCTGGTGCGAGTGCCGAACAACGACGGGCAGCTGCCGCGTCCGATGATGGAGGGGGGGTGGGTCTGGCCTCATGGCGGCCTTAGCAAGTACTCCCTGAACCAAGGCGTGCCGCAGTCGTGCAGCGGCGAGAAGCTGACGTACGCGCAGCTCTCAGCTTTGATGAGCTTCTACGGCATCACTTATACTGCAGAGGCTGAGGTGGCTTCCTACCACATGGACGCTCACGATCGAGCTGTCATGAAGCTGCAGGAAATGGCTGAGTTTTTGGTTGCGCCTGTTGTACATGTGAGGACACTGCAGATCCGGCGGCGGAGTGCAGGTCAACGGGGGCAGGAGCGTATTCATGGCAGGTGCTGAAGGCCTATGCAGCACTGCGCAGTGCCTGAGTTACTGGCAGTTCTTCAGACATGCAAGGATGCTGTTGCGGCGCTCATTAGAACGGAAGTGCACCTCTTGACCACAACAGCACCAGTGGCAGCAGCCCCGTTTTGTTGTTTTGCTGCCTGCCCGCACTGCAGCCACGCGTGTTGTCCAAGTTTGTATTACCGCGTTGTGCTTTGATACCAGCCAGGAATAGTCTTTGCTGACAGACAACATTGTGGGAAGGAGAGTTTACTTGCAAAGCCGCTCTGCTGCTGTCATCAAATTGAATGTTGCGAGTACCGTAGTTACAAACACATTATATTGGTACTGTGTGGTCGACCGCTGTACCTTCTTCACCATCTGTGCCAACAGGGACAACCCACTTGATTGAATTTTATTCAATGTAAAGCACTGCTTACTAGTGAATATGGCAAGTAACTTGGTTGTGTGGTGATTTCTCTCTGGCACACACCCGGGTTGGTTGAATGACAACACTGCTAGAATTTCCATGGTGCACTACCATTGAGCACCCTAGGCCCACAAGTACATAGGCATACTGTAGGTGTGCGCCTACAATCCAACAGAAGAGTGGTGGAGGAACGTGCAATTCATTTAATCCTCACTAACTACTCTGCGCAGGGGCGCGTGTGTCGAGTATTCAGGTGTGGTAGCAAGGGCACGAACCTAAGGTATACTACGAGAGTGTAGTATTCATTACTACTATACTACTACTGTAGTAGTACACAGTAGTATATTATTGTCATATACTGCTTGAAGTAAGTATATTACGTAGAAAATTGCCAAGCCATTTTCTTGCCCAATTGATGACTATTTCAAGTACCGCCAATTATGCTTGAACTGGGAGTAACTTTCTGAGGTCACCTACAGTAGGTGCTGCTGCCTTGTAATAAGCTTATGCAAATGTAATTTATGAATACATCTAGAAGTATTTGAAGACAAGTCGTCAGCATGATAGCACTACAAGTACATTTCCTGCTTGCGCTGTCACACTGCCCACCCTACCTTGGCACACCAAGTCAGGCTGTGAGCGCAAGCACTGCAGCTGCCTGAAGCTCTGTACTCCGGAACTGGCAGGATCCTCCAAAGCCCAGTAGGCACAGCTGTGCACAGTCGAGCTGGCCGGCGCTCGTTGAAAAGGACACTTTAGGAAGCTGCCGCGCACAGTTGCAACAGTTACTGTTGTTGCCTTTTGCTATCCCTGGGCAAAAGAGCACTGTGCCACTTGGCTGTCGACACCGCGTAATGCTCCCGAACAGCGTCTAAGTGAGCCCAACCACCGCATTCCCCCATCGTCAAAGACGTGAGCGGCGGCGCACACTGGTGGTAAACTGTGAGTGTGCTGGTCTAGCCGCGACTGCAGTGGCACAGCCACACTACGGTCTGGCCGCCTGTGGTAGCAGTTGCAGCACTACAACACATCTGCAGCCGCCACCCATACCTCGGGGCCCTGGCTGTTACTCTGGGTGTCTTCATGTATGTGGAAAACTTGTGGGCATGCAGGGGCCCAAGCCACACATGCAGCGTGCACGAAGCAATGGTACATGCCCGGCACTGTGTACTGCATATGCGCAAACTCACAAGCCTGCACTGTACAGTAGCACCCAGCAGAGAGCCACCGGCATAGCTAGCAGCTTCTCACGGCGATGGTACACTACTGTGCTGCAACCTGGTGACCTGCTCGGGATCCACTTCCATAATGCCCGGGTCACGGTGAATGATGCCGACAATGCCGCGTCACCATGCAACTCTGCATACATACAAGTGCAGTGTTTCAGAAGCTCAGGGAGCCTGTACGCCGTTGCCTTGATAGAGTACAACCTTAATCAAGGGACGAGTGGACAGTGCATGTAGCAGCACAGCAGCACCTGGCGCCATGCTTGCTCCAAAGAGACTGGGCAAGAAGTTCTTGAAGGCACCCGTGGGTGCAGCCGGTCCTGCCGCAGATCTCGACAATGGTGTCCAGCGTACACTGGCTGCTGTTTATAAGGCACAAACATGACAAACAACTGTGCACCGGTGTGCACATAGGTCTCAAACATGTTGCTGTAATGTGTGTCGTGAACATGTTGGTATTTTGCTGCCATGACCACTCGAGGTTACTCGGAGCAGCTCCCCCTGCGGTGTGCGTCTCACTCAAAGTTGGGATGCCATAAAGGCGCACAGCGGCGCGTGCGGCATCAATCTGTGCGGTGCAACTGCGACAGCGCGACCGCAACTGCCGGCAAATGCCTAACGTGGACAAGCATTGCCTGACACAACCGAACGGCACCACATATGTCAGTTGGCGCAGTCAGCGGTGCTCCGCAATCCAATGCAGCACTACATCAGCCTGCGCCTGCTTCAGCCAGGACAGTGGATCCCTAACTGCAGCTATGCAATCATCCGGCTGATAAGGACAGCCATTCGCTATGGTCCACTGCAGCACATGCAGGTGGCCGCATGCGGCTGCGGAATCACAGGTGTACTGGTCCCAGCCGCAGCCATTTGCTCGTGCCCACTGCAGCACGTGCAGGTGACCACGTGCAGCGGCGGCACGACAAGTGCCCTGGGCCCATTCGCAGCCGTTTGCTCTGACCCACTGCAGCACGCCCAGGTGGCCGCCCCTTGCTGCTCCGCGGCACGTTAGGGCGCTCCAGTCGCAGCCATGTGCTCTTGCCCACTGCAGCGCATGCAAGTGGCCTCCCTCAGCTGCGCTGGTGCAGGTGTGCGAATCCCACGCACACCCACTGCCTCGTGCCCACTGCAGCACGTGCAGGTGCCCAGCGCCTGCGGCGTTGGCGCACACTTGTACTGTCCACTGGCAGCCATGTGCGCGTGCCCACTGCAGCACACCCAGGTGGCCGCCGCCTGCTGCCCAGGCGCATGCGGTCGAACTCCAGGGACACCCATTCTCCCTGGCCCACTCCAGCACACCCAGATGGCCAGCGCGTGCGGGATATTCGCATGTCCATGCATCCCAGCAGCAGCCGTGCGCCCGAGCCCACTGCAGCACACGCAGGTGGCCACCACGTGCTGCAAAAGCGCACGTTGCTGAGTCCCATGCGCAGCCGTGTGCTCGTACCCACTGCAGCACATGCAGGTGGCCGCATGCAGCAGCAGAACGACAAGTGTGCTTGTCCCATGCGCAGCCGTTCGCTCGCGCCCACTGCAGCACACCCAGGTGGCCGCCGCCTGCTGCCTGGGCGCATGTGTCGGGATCCACGCCGCAGCCAGCAGCGACTGCGCACTGCAGGGCCTCCAGGCTGCCGCACTTTGCAGCTGCATGTGTAAAAAGGCGGCTCCTGGGGCAGCCGCTGTCCAGTGCCCACTGCAGCACAGTGGCAGAGGAAGCGGTGTGCCATACGCTGGACTCCATTGTGTGCCCAGCGCTGTATATGCTCCTCCACTGGTGGCAGACACTCGCAACTTGCAGGTAGTGCCGTGGCCCCACCAAGTGGCGCAGTACAGCGGCCCACACATCTGCAAGTCGAAGCGGCAAACGGCAGTGGAGAGCACACGCAGCCGGTGAACGCTCTGACTGAAATCCTAGGTCGCCTAGGCAGCACATTGTTGAACTTCAACTTGTAAGGCCGACTCTTAGTGAACTCAAAGTGACCCGTTGCAAAGTGCAGCAGCAGAAGGGCGATTGCCCTTTCTGCCCAGCGAGGGCACTTTCGAACCGGCGAGCTGGGCGGCGCAAAGTGCCCTACACTCTTCTCCAGGCAGCCGCGCTGGAGCAAAGTGACCCTCCGCTGGAGCAAAGTACGAAGGGCGATTGTAAATCGCAGTTGCAACAGTGGGGCGAGAAGAGACGTGGAGCACAACAGGCGTGCAAGCAGTTGGCGAGGCGCCCCAGCACCAAGCCAGAGGGTACCAGCGGCTAGGCATGACCTGTGCCCTCCCAGCAGCCACCACCCGGCCCGCAGCCCGCTGCTGTGGTGCTCACGGGCCTTGCGCAGCCTGCTGCTGCATTTTTCGACGGCTCACTTTGGGCCCGCTATAAGAGTCGGCCTAAGAGAGGTTACAGGCGGCCAACCCGAGCTTCCGGATTTTCGGCGGCTGCAAAATCGGCGATTTGTGAACTCCAGCAGGAAGGGCAGAAATGCACTGCCGAATACACCGCAATGACAGGAGCGACCACCTGCTGAACATAGTGATCTCAGTAATTGTGGGACTAATGGTACTTGAAGCAGTACAGTAAGGGTACGTGCTTTTGGGACAGTACTTGACCTGTAAGCCTGCAGCTTGTGCCCACGAAAATTTTGGGAAATGCGGACGCGCTAGCTGGAGAGAGCACATCCTAATGTACATACTACGAAGTAATATACATGTACTTCTGAAGTACTTCAGTATTAGGAGTACAAGTGCTCACATTTAGGGTGTGGGTTATATGGGCTGGGAGGGGGTAGTGAACTTTTGTTGAACTTTCAAGCCTGTTGCAAAGTTCGCATTGGCCGCTATTGTGGCACATGAAAAAAATTTTGAATAACTTTGTCAATTCCAAGTCTGTGAATGGTAACTAGAAAATGTTATGTGTAGACTAGGACCAGATGGTTCAGGGTGGCACAAATTCCAACATATGAGACGGGACTCGCAACTACTACAGCTCTCCTGTCAGGTTTCGATCCAGGTGTTTCGAGAATCGAGCCGCGCTTCTGTATTACGGTATGCAAAATGCAGAGCGCCCATAACCCTACCCCCCAGCAGCAGAACGGCCTTTCCTGGTGAGGGAAGGTGCGGGGGGGGTGGAGCTCAGGGGAAAGCCTCTGAGACGCCGCAATGGCGAAGCGGCAGTCACTTAAGAGCGTTTGATTTTCTATGCAAAACACCCAGGGAACCAAGTGCGCGTGCAAGGCACGGCACCGTGGCGCACGCCAGAGGCTTTTCGAGGTGGCGCACGCCAGAGGCTTAGGGAGGTGCCCCACTACATGCCCCTCGTGCTGCTTCACCGTGCACCTGGCGGCAGCGTCATCCGCAAAAAATATCACTGGTTGCGTGAAGGCACTCAACAGTGCAGATGTCAAGGTCCACCAACAGGCTCCAATTGTGCGCACCCCCCACCCTGCCAGGAACAGGCACCCCTGCTGCCCAAGCACCGCGGCACCCACGCCAGGGATGCTGCAGCAGCCCATCCCGCACGCTGGGGCAAGGCGGCAGTGCTGCGGCGAGCAGCACCATCGATTCCTCCCGACCGGCACAAAACCCGACACAATTCATGCAGAAGACATCTACAGTAGTACTTGCGGATTGCGTCTCATACTTTTTGAAATATAGAACAGCACAACCACTATATGAAGTCCGTTTGCTGGTTGGGATTTACACGGCCCTTCTACCAGGGCCAGGCGCCCGCCGCCAGAGGGTTGAAGTGTGTACTTCAAATTTTCAACTGTCAGTTCATACTACGTGGTACTTCATACTTCAATTTTTTAATTTATTGTTGGGGGTGTTGACAGTGCCGCTGCTGCTGTTGAGCAGCAGTTTGTGCCACCAATAGGGCGGCAGCAGCAGGCTGGGTTGGGGTGTGGCCATGGCAGGAGCGGAGAGATGCTGTGTAGCTGTTGCCGTACCGCTCACGGCTGCTGCATAACCACAGACTATGACGGCCGCGAGGGACGGATGATTCCCCCTTCAAGCGCCATGTCCACCGCCAGCCTCATCATATGCACGCCCAAGGTTGTCAACGTTATGTTGCTGCTGCCGAAAAAAAATGGTTCCTGCTGCTGCTGCGAGTCGTCAGTGCTGTCATCTCAGCAACTGGTGCTTTCAAGGAACTCCGTGCGGGGTTGTCTATTTCCAGCCACCTACGCTTGGGAGCCTTGTCTATCCCCGCCGGCGGCGGTGGGCGGAGCAGCAGCACCTTGCTCTGGAGTGTGTTTTTGTCTCTCCAAGTCGAGGTCTCACCTTGCGACGCCAGCATGCTCCGGGTCCGCATTCTTGATAGCACTTTGCCAGCAGCAGCAGCAGCGATGACAGCAGCTCCACGCCTCCCCCACGCCGCAGGCCAGCACCCGTGCACCAACCAGCAAGTGAAAGCTTGGGCTAAGGTGAAAGACCAAAACCCCCGAATAGCGCGGTGAACTTCAAGTTGCGCAACGGTCACACGAGAAGGAGTCACAAGCAAGCCAGCCGTGATTGCGGCGCGCGCAGCGGTCGGCGCTTCCAGGCGGGGCAGCCGAAGCCAAGGATCCCGGTGGCAGCAGCAGGAGCTCACGCGGCGGTGGCTCGAGCTGTGGACGCGACAGCAGCGGGAGCACCATGGCGGCGCCTGAGCCTGGTGTGCACCTCAGCAAGAAGCGCAAGCCGTCGCCCGGGCTGGAGCAGACCCTGGCGGCTGCCACCCAGGAGCTGGCGAGGGACGAGAAGGCCGCTGCCAACACCGTATCCATCCAAGGTGCTGTGGACGCCAGCAGGGCCGACATTGTCGCCAAGCTGGACGAGTTGAAGGATGCTGTGCTGGAGGTGAGGGCTGCGTCTGCCGCGCAGAACCGTGCGCTGGTTGTCAACGCCTAGATCGCAGCACGTGCCGCCAATGCGGCAGCTGAAGAAAAAGCATATTTGGTGCGAGTGCCGAACGACGATGGGGAGCTGCCACCGATCCAGCTATTTCTAGGCGGCCTCAGCAAGATAAACCTGGGACGGGGCGTACCGCAGTGGTGCCGCGGCGGCAAAGAGCTGACGTACAAAGATCTGTCAGCCCTGTTAAGCTTCTACGGCATCAAGTCCAATGCAGAGGTCGTGGTGGACCGTAGCGCTTCCTCAGCCGGAAGATTTAAAGCTAGCATGGAGGCTACCGAGCAGCTGCAGTTCATGAGCTACACCTTGCATTGCCTGTTGTGCACCTGATGCCACTGTACACCACGGCGGTGGTGTATCGGCGCATAGGGCCAGGGGCGCAGCAGGTGTGGAATGCTAATGAACTTCTGAGCAGCGCCTCAGTTACTGGTCCTCCATCAGACCATGCAAGGATGCTGTAGCAGCACTTGTTCCAATGAAAGTGCACCTCTTTCGTCCACAACAGCACCAGTGGCAACGGGCCGTGGTTCGACTTATAGAATTGTTTTGCCGCCTGCCCGCTGTAGTGGTGTTGTCCACGTCTGCATTACAGAGTGCTGCATTTCCAATGTGAGAATGCTTTGCTGACACGCAGCACTGGGAAGGAGCTTAGCTTGCGAAGCCGCTTGTAGATGGGCGTACGGCCTTCCTTGAAGTTGAAGTCGATAGTAATTGTGCTGGAATGGGCAAGATTTTAATTTAATGTGTGTGGCATTTTTCGGAGTTGTTGAGGACTCCACTAAATGAGACAGCGCAATAGCCCACCGTTGGTGCATTGCTGTGCACCCTAGGCCCATGAGTTCATGACCACATACTTCACGCATGAAGTGTTAAGTGCCTGCCTGCTTCGAAAACGTACTTGAAGTACACTCCAACAGAAAGGTGGTGAACAATCTTGCCGCTCAAGTTTTTTTTTCATCCCCATCTACCCTACACAGGGGCCTGCATGCCCGGTACATACATGTGTACATGTGTACATGTATACATGTGCATTAGTTTGTAAAGGGAAAACTATTTGCGTGATCGTCCCACTTACAGAATTCCGAGCTCACCTGCCTTCTGATAGGGCAATTAATGTAGGGCATGTCCAATACTCATGCCTGTTGCTCATGCTTACTACAGTAGTACGATGTAGTAGTTTTATGTAGTAGTACTTTGATATTTACAATGTTTTTCTACCTCTATAAATACGCTAAATTACCTCTAGTATCTGACAGTGTGTTTTGAAGCACATGTACTTCTAGTACATGTGGACTAGGGTATGGCAAATAAACACTTGAAAAAAAATGACTTTGTTATACACTACTTGAAGTATTTCATGGTCAGCATACAAGACGCGCTTCACATGTTATGCACACTTAAAGCTACCTGGCCCACACAGCCACCCCATGTCCCGCTAGCTGCGCTCTAGCATGCAAGTTATATATCACAGCCCCATAATGTACTACCAGGTATCCCAGGAAACCTGTACCACATGTACATACTCTGCACAGTACTTTGTAGTATATAGAGCCATATACTTCGAGAGGACTTAGTACGAATCATGGAGGCTTGAGTTGTAACCTCCCCGCATTAACTACCACCTCTCGTTTTTTAACCCATGGAGATCAACAAGGGTGAACATGGGCTGGCCTTGTATTTCCAAGAAAAGGCACGAGAAGGAGCAACATCTGTGTCCACATTGAAAGTGGAAGTGTGTAAAAAAAGCAGTTGTGGTATAAAGTCCGGCGTCGGACGTGCAAGACGTTCGTTGAAGCTGACGGCTAAACATCAAGTTGGTGCAAGTGGCGCAGTACCGGAGGTGCCCATGCCTCACAAGCCACGGCGCAGCAGCTGCCTATGCCACCCAGTGGCCCCACAACTGCCAAGAGCATGTACTCCAACCTACTAATCATGCAAGGTTGGGGAGAGTGCCATACAATGTATGCAAAATCGCTAGCTGCCTCAGGAGTAGGTACCTACGGTGCGTCGCGTGTGCGCTTGCACTCTACGTGTGCCCACTCTACGCTGGGTGGCAACGCTCCAGCTCCACAGCCTCACGCCATTCCGTATGACGCACCTGCCCGCCAGGCCACCAGACATGCACACATGCACTGCCAACCCCGTGTTGCTGCGGTCAGGTAGAGGCTGCCACACTGCTGGTTCGCATATGTGCAGCGCGCCGTTAATGCCCGGGAAACTGGCTGCCATGGGCTACGGGCAGCAGTGCGCCAAAGCACTGAGCATGCCCACTGTGGCACAGCCGGGCCGCCTGCAATGGTCATCGTGGCTAACCAGTGCAGCAATAGCCAGCGCAACATTTACCCGTGTCCGAAGGCTGCGGGTGGCGCCGCACACTGCACCCAGTGACAGAAGTAGCGACAGCGAAAGTTCTGTCGCTGTACATGCCCGCTGCCCTCAGTCACTGCCATGGCTGCATTACTAATGACACAGGCAATGTCGGGCAGCGCGCGCGCGCTGTGCCAGTGGTGCGGGCGCACTTGCCAATCAGCCACTAACACGCATGCAAATAGCCACCGTGGCCCAGTTGGCGTTGCGCCAGTGGGGTGACACTGTTTGGCATCTACTTGCGGCCGCGCACCAAGCGCTGCTGCTCAGCGGCACGTCCCGCCAGAGCCTTGAAGAACTCTCCAAACTCCACCAGGCCGTCGCCATTGGAGTCCACGCCGTTGAAGATGCTGTCCATCTGAGGTGGTGACTCGCGGTGTGTTGTGTGGTGATGGTGTCGAGGCCAGTTGTATGTGGTACGCGGAGAACAGAGGAGAGCAGAGCCAGCAGGAGGTGCATACACAGAATATTGCGCGTCACACAGTGTGTCACCTGGCGCAGTTGCAGCGGCGGGCTACTTTAACAAACGACACAAGCACAAGGCCGTCGCCGAAGGAGTAAACGCCGCTGACGATGGTCAGCAAGTAGTGTAAATGTCGAAATGAACTAGCCCCGTGCATGCATCACCGATGCAGCTGTGACCGACTGTAACAAATGACAATCCATGCCGCTGAAATGCTGTCCAGCTGCGGTGTTTTTTTTTGTGTCAGTAGGATGGTGCCAAACTCAGGCAGATGCGGTGTGGATTTCAGGCGGAGGACCGAGGAGGGAAGCTGGTAGGAGGTGCAAGTGCAAAAACACAATCAGCACCGCACATGTGGCACAGATGAAACGGCTGCCTCCGTTCGGTAGCACACAGTGGTCATCAACTGAAACTCAGCCAACAAGAGTCCATGGGAGGCGCACCTGGTCGCCGCTGGCAAAACGGCCAAAGGTGCGCAGGGCCAGCTTGAGCTCATTCTTGTCGAGGCGCCCATTGTCGTCCAGGTCTAGCAGCCTGAAGATGCCTACAGCCTGCAGAGGGGAAAAAGCAAAAACACACATAAAAAATATGTGTATGTTATACCTGTAAACATTTTAGTAAATGTAATTATAGTATCATTATGGTGATGATTATTGTTATTATTCTTATCGGTTAAAAAAACGAAACGACGAATGCGTGTGTACATGTTATGCCAGTGTACACTGTAAGTAATAACTTTTACACTTTGAAGCACATGCATGAATGTATCACCCCGACCGTTGTCATCCACAGGCCCAGTAGCCTGAAGATGCCCACAGTCTGCAGAGGAGTAAAAGAAAGAGGATGTGGTACTAGTAGTACGTATATCCCTTGATTTTGAAATTCTAGAATGTTGTGCTATCTGTCGATCTTTTTCGTTCTTGTCGAACGCAGTTTGTCAACCTGAACATGCGCACAGCCGACAGCAAAAAAAGAAAACGTCACTGATTTTCTATTACGGAAACGAAGAAAATATACGTATTAACCGACTCCAAACACACACAGGCTTCGGCTTTCTGCCCCAGCCACGGAAGTACCTGGGCTCAGTCACCTTTTGGTTTCTTCCACAAAGTATACACATACTTCGAAATGCTGGCTGGTGCCGTGCCTGCTCCAGGAAGCGAGGGGGCACGCTGTAGTTGTCGATGGTCTCCCTAATATGCTGCTCACGAAGTACTACAGTACCGGTAATACTTATTGCATGAAGTACTTCAGGAAGCGCTTCCGAAGTACTAGTAGTACTACCGAAAGCATGAAACTGGCTGGTGCCATACCTGCTCCAGGAAGACAGGGGGCAGGCTGTAGAATATAGAACAGCACTTCTTTGAAGTCTTTCGCAATATGTTATGTACACACACTGCTGAACATTGCATTATTACGGCATCGAAACAGTGGCTAACGCCATACCTGCTCCTTGAAGAGAGGGGGCAGGCTGTGGTTGTTGATGGTCTCCTTGACAGCACTGTCCTTAAGTGCATTGTTAACAAATACTAAGGTAGCACCTGGTAAGGTAAATACTAAGGTAGTACCTAGTAAACTATTGAAGTTTTTATAATTTTTTGTTTTATTCTCCAGTTCTAAATTTTTTCTTCTTTGAACCTTTTTTTTCGCAAACCGACTAAGTTTAAGCCAGCTAAAAATATTTTTTATTGCATGTTTTTTATACTCAACTGCTAAATCTTTGCGCTTTTTTCTATCATACCATCTTTGGAATCTTTCTTTTCTTAGTTCTATTTCATCTGCATTTAACCAGCTGTTGCGTACCTGCTCCAGGAAGAGAGGAGGCAGGCTGTAGTTATTGATGGTCTCCTTGACAGCACTGTCCTTAAGTGCATTGTTAGCGGCCTGGGACAGTGTGGGCTCGGGCAGCTTGCCGCCGGCGGCCAGGCCCACATTGGAGGTGGCGCGCAGGTGCACCTGCCAGCACAATTGGGCGGGGGGAGCAGTGGGTTGGTGCATGACCTAGAAGCGCTGTGTGGGTGTGCGTGTGTGTGAGTCAGCTTACACTTTTTTGTGACCCTGCATGCATGAGAATGCCAGGTCATGACACGCACAGGCAGAACAACTTGTACGCACAGAAGCTTTATCAATTGAAGGTGGACGACAAGGCGCTATCAATACCACAAGTATAGTAGTACCATTCCCTCTGAGTGAAGTATTACTGCAGCAGTCGAGTGAGATTTTTAGTACAGCAGTTTGCCCACTGCTGAGCACGCAGGCGTGACACACCAAGCACACACAACACAGCCCCATTGTCCCAAAACCCATGCCCCAGCAAAATGCTATCGCATACCCAGTGACCCAGCTTGCGTGCGCATGCAGCACCGCCCCTGCTGTCCCACAGCAAGTGATGGGTGCTGCCCACGCGTTGTGTCGCATGTTCAAAACCTGCTCAGCCTCCGGCGTGATGTCACCTTGCTCGATGAGCCTGGCCAGGTCGCTATCAATACCACAAGTACAGTACCATTTCATCAGAGTACATTTATATGTAATGCTACAGTAATAGTAGTACCGCACTTCTGAAGTACTACTGTAGTAGTAGTAAGCAACGAGTGAGAAGGTACCACTATTTGCCTCGATGAGACTGGCAAGGTCGCTGTCAACACCACAAGTATACTGTATACGTACCACCCATCACAGTAAATGCTGAAGTATAAAACACCGCACCAGGTAACATAATACGGTACTTCTGAAGTATTGCTGCAGCAGTCCAGTGAGATGTTACCACAGCACTTGCCTCGATGAGGCTGGCTAGGTCGTACACGAAGTGGCAGAAGATGGGCGCAAAGAAGTTGCCGGTGAGGCCGTACGTGAGGCCAAAGGCAAGCCCATAGCCGGACTCCACCAGGGCGCTTGCACCTGCGGCCACAAAACAAGCAATGACAGAAATTGCGTTTAGCATTTGCTCAGCAGCTTTTTTTTTAGCACGTAGGGTGCAGTGGCTGGAAGCGCCTCGCTTTGGGTGCGGGAGCGAGTGAGCTGCTGCTAGCGCGCAGGCCAGGCCTAGCCCAGCGAGTCACGCAAGAACAGAATCACTTCATGTCCCACTTTCATGATGATTATGGTTGCAGTGCAGGTAACCCATGCTGTTGAACTTTGACTGGCGGATACGCCACAACACTCTGAGGTGGAGAAGGCATTTGTGTCGGTGTGCTGGGCTGGCTTGCCAAATTGGTGGCGGCAAAAGACAGAACTGGAGTGAGGCATGCTGCTGGTTGCACGCCCCATCCTGCATGCCTGTGCGTTGAGTCCTCTGTCCCGGTGAACAAAACCAGGTGTGCTATCAGAGGTGTCAACACAGCAGCTGACCCACGGAAGGACCGTGACCCTAAGTGCTCATGCATCCCATATACTTGAAGTATAGCCGCGCAAACTCAACAATCCACATAGGCGCAAGGCAACGAGCATGCATGAGTGAACATGGGTGCAGTGGGCCCCTTCATGCGTTTTGTGGCGGACGCTGTGTGCGCCAGGTCGTCAAACATACTTCCAAGCATATGTATGGCATGGGAGCGTGCGCCAGACCAAATAGCAAAAACTTGCGTTCATGAATAAATGAATAAACATTAATAGAAGAACGTGAATGAATCAACGTGGGCACAGTGTTTGCTCACCCGGCACGGGAGCGTGGGCCAGCCCAAAGAGGAGGGAAGAGATAACCAAACCAGGGATGGGACCGAAGTATGCCGACAGGAGCACCTGAGGCAGCAAACAGTCACATGATAGGGGAAGAAAGGGTTTGGTGCTGAGCACATGGCTGCTGCATGGCTGCTGATATCGCTGGTTGCTGCCGGGAGCATCGCTGCTGATGCTCAGCGCTATCGCTGCTGCTGCCTGCTGCGTCACTGCCTGCTTGTGCAACGCTCGGTGCGCCATGGAGCACCAGCGCACGCTGCTGTAGATGCACAAGCAGACGGCAGTTCAAAAGCAAATAGCCACCAGCCTGCACGCACATGCACAGCAGCTAGCCACCGAACGAGAAGGGACCACGCCGCCTGCGTGGCTGCAATTTATGAAGTGCACTGCCATTTTATGCACAGTCAGCGCAAAACACGCTCATCACCCGCTGCACTCGTTGCAGAAGAACCGCTCATACGATGGCGGCGCTGGCAGACAGCACACATTCTTACAGCAAACTACCCCGTAGTGTAAGTTGCTACTTCTATTTAAACTGCACTTGTGGAAAGCCCTGTACACATGGTATATGTCGCATGCACTATGCATGGGGTATGTACGCCGTAAATCAGCCACAAAGTAATAATTGTGAAGTGCGAACTTCAAAAGTGCACTTTGAAGCACATTTTTGGGCAGCTAGGTGTCACCCACCTGCACCACGCCTCGGAAAAGCCACTCCTCGGCAATGGCGGCGGCAGCAGACAGTGTGGCGGTGGCGGGGAAGCACCCTGGCACGTCGCGCTTGGTGCCCAGCAGCTGCACAACGAACAGCTGGGTGTCACGGTCGATGCGCTGTTCCGGGTGATGGCAACACAAATGATGGCGGGAAAATGCGGGGGCGGGGGGAAGGGCGGGGGGAGGTACGGAAAAGTCAGCCTCAGTGTGTTAAACAGGTACTTGTGAAGTATGTATGGTGTATATTGCCATGGTGAATGGTATTTGAATTGTGAACCACTTATAAAGCTACTTCAAGCGCAAGTACTCCAAATTAATTGGGGGTTGATAAACTTTATTTGCGGCCACCGCTTCAACAACCGAAGGCAGCGGTGCTCACCTTAAACAGTGGTCATGAGTGCACTGCGCCCGAGCAACACCGACACAAGCTTTACTGACCTACTCAAAGCCATGCCACCACTTCAGCAACCGAAGGCAGCAGTGCTCACTTTGTACAGTGGTAGGTTGCTGCGCTCGAGCAGCACCGACCACTTACAACAACTACTTCAAGTAAAATGCCACTACTTCAACACCTGAAGTGACAGTTTGACGCTGGCAGCAACTTTTTTTTTGCTGCTGTTAAACATGTCACTGCGCTCAAGCAACACCGACACGTAATACAAGTACCGGGTATATCAAAGTACTGAGAGTACTACTAGTGGTAAGTACAACTACTTCAAGTACTGACACTACTTCAAGAACCGAAGACAGCGGTCCTCACCTTGAACAGCGGTAAGTTGCTGCGCTCGAGGAGCACCGACACAAGGAACAGAGGGACGGCCACGGCCGCACCAATTGCAGCAGCCTCGGGCGTGAAGGAGAAGGTAGCCCAGGGGTTCAGGCCAGCAATGTTGGTCAGCAGCCAGGCAAATGCCAACACGCTCCCCTGCACAGAACAGTCGGGGGAAAAAAGGGAAAGAAATGTTGTGTTGGTCAGCAGCCAGGCAAATGCCAGCACGCTCCCCTGCACAGAACAGCGGGGTAAAAAAGGGGAGACGAGACAAAGGCTGAGCATGTTGATCAGCAGCCAGGCAAATGCCAGTACGCTCCTCTGTGCATACAGCCGGGAAAAAGGTGATAACTTCAAGTATGAGACAAACACTGAGCATGTTGATCAGAATCTCACGCACACATGGGTAGTAAACACACAAGTCAGAAAGGTGGTGGGGTTGATGCACTTGCGCAGTTCGGACTTCAAGACTTTAGGTTGAAGTTGACTGTGGGCGACGCACCTCGCCAGCCAGGAACGCCCGCAGCAGCTTGCCGTTGACGCCATCCAGCATCGGCTGCTTGAACTTGAAGTCTGCATGCACACACAAACACACACACAAACACACACATGACGCACACACACACACACACACAGGTGGGTCAGATCACAGGTACGCTAGCATGCAAGCATTGGAACTCTGCAGTCACACATACTTGCATACACACGCACATGTACACACAGAGGCACACACACACATCACACACTGTGGCACACACAGAGAGAGAGAGTTGGGTCAGACTACACAGGCATGCCGTTGCACTATTTGGGCTCATGGCTACGCACAGAGCGGGGCATGCCCCATGGTGGCACTAGAAAACAGACACAGAGGCCGCATGACATGCCCTTCACCTACGACGCATAATTCAACTTGAAGGCGGCTGCGGCTGCGCACAGGATGTCCAGGTGCCATGTAGGCGTGGTGTTCTACGCGTGCACTTCAAGTTGAAGTTCGGCTCATGTGCGCCGATTTAGGCCAGAATGATGTGCAAAGAGGGCCAAAAATGTGCACTTGTAGCTGTACGCGTGCGCCCTAGGCGTTGCTGCCTCTGGATGCACACAACAGGCTCCAGTATACTAACTGCGCGTCTGCTGCTGCCGCCAAACCATTTTCCCCGGCATCGCAACTACTTCAGTATTGCCAGTTCTGTGTTTGGTTGTTTTTTTCCGGCAGGAACTGACCGTCGTTGCCAGATGGCTGGCTTGACATGTGCAGAGGTGCCAGCACTGCGGTGCTGTCCGTGCGGGGTGCGCCGGTGACCGTAACGGGAGCGCGCGTGCCATGGAACCCTGCAGCAGTTACAAAGCAATTACAAAGCATCGGTGCAAGTGGCAGGTGGCATCACTGTGTGTGAGCTCTGCTGTGCAGCAGTACTGGTCAGCGTAATGCCCTGAACAGTGGGTGGTGCGCCCATCAGATGCCGGGGGACAGCAGGCGTACAAAATAGCCAACTTGGAACGCACAGAGAGATGCTGGAAGGGGAGCACTGACTCTGTTGTGTGTGGAACTGAGTCACCCCCTGCAGCTGCACGCTGTGACTTCTGCACACACATAGGGTACTCACCGGCGTGTGTAGGGTGTGGGCCACTGGTTCTGACCAAGTGGATAGACAACCACCCAGGCTTCGGCCTGGCTTTCTGCCCCAGCCACGGGAGTACCTGGGCTCAGTCACCTTTTTGGTTTCTTTCACATAGGAGCAGAGATACAGGTCACCACCCTGGTAAGCATCTAGAGGCTGCCACCACCCCCCTTCCCATTCGAAGTTTGCAAGTCTTTAGGCATAGAATCCGACCACGTGAGACCGCGACCTACCTGCGGCGGGAGCGAACTCGGTGCCGCGGGCAACCGTCGCTGCAGAAGACGAGGGGGGGGCGAACGCGCAGGCGTCTCGAGGCAGCAGCGCCGCCAGGCAGCAGGCCAGAGCGATGGCGTGGCGTATTGCAGTCATGGCACTGTAGCGTTGCGGTCTGTGGCAGAGAGAGCACGGCTTGCTCGCTCGCTTGCTCGCATTCTGCTTCTCACAATTGTGGGTGTGACGTCAGTGCGGTGGGTGCTGACTTCGTGTGCATTTTTCAGAAGTTCTCAGCTGCTACACGCACGTGCACCGCCAGCCACAGCCTGAGCAAGGCAGGTGCAGGCCTGGCAATGCAGCGCAAGCCAGCGGCTTCGCGCATCAGTGCTGCAAGCATTTGTTGGCGCCTCGGCAGGGCTTGGAGAAACGGCGGTGGCGGTGGGTGTGTCCATGACTGAACTTGATGTTGAAGTGTGGTGTTGAAGCAAAAACGAACACAACTGTGCCATGCGCGTCAGTCAGCAGCAGCAGCTGACGCACCCCCGGTGCTGCCAAGCCGCGCTTGTGCTGGCTGCTTCAGCCACACGCCAGCTGCGCCAGCGATGATGAGGGTCAGAACGGCTTGCGCGGTGCTTGCTGCAGGGTCCGCGGCTGCCTTCCCTTCGGCTCCCATGACAAGGTGCGCTTACAGCAACGTATGCCCAACACAGCTCAGGCTAGAAGTAGCAGGTGATTGCCCGCTGTGATAGGCAGCACAGGGGTGGCTGCTGCGCAGCGGCCTGCGTTGTGCTGCTGCTGCCAGCGCCGGGAAACGCGTTTGCTCTCCTGTCACCAGCACCAGCAGGGGACACGGGAAGGGAGCAGTCACTGTGGTGGCAGATACTGTTTGTCTGCTGCGTCAGGTTCGTAGCCTCTTGGACTAGCTTTGGTCGTCAGCCACCCTGTATTGCCACTTACAGCAGCAGGCAACGTCTGCGGCGCCCTATATCTGCTGTAACTGAAGGTACCATGGAATTGGAAAAGCTTCGGTCGTCAGCCACCCTGTGTTGCCCCTTGCAGCAGCGGATAACCTCTGTGATGCCCTGTATCTGTTGCCGGTGGCATTTCCTTGCTCTGCTCTTGCCTTTTCTGCGCTTGCAGGCTGTTTGGGCGCCCCAGCTCTATGTCTCTCAGCATGGCGGCCTCGGATCTCCCGCCCCTCAAAGTGCCAGAGCGGTTCAAGCAGTCCTCAAGTGGGTACTTGCTGAAGCGTTGTCATTACAGCTGTTTGCCCTATCTGGCTGAGCAGAGCTGCAACAAGCGCAGCCGGGGAATGCTGCCTGCCACAATAATTCTGGGCGTGCGAGAGCCCAGGCTGTGCATGGGATCAAGCGGTCGCCACCGTGCACGCTCCAGTACAGACACAGTGCTGTAATTGTTACTAGCAGTATTTACTAGTAGTATAGGAGGGTACACCTCAGCTAGCCATCTTGGACTTGAAGTTTGCTGCGAAATAAGGCAGCAACCGTGGCAGGACGCTTTGACATGTGCACGGAAAAGCTGTGACCACCCTATGTCATGAGCACTATCAGTACGACTTGGTGCCTCGTTGGCACTGTGACAGTTGCAGCACCTGAATCGCTGCTGATTTCTTCTACTTTAGGCTAGTGGTGCACTAACCGGTCATGTATTCTGTGCGTGCTCTACAACTTCAAGTGCGGTTTTTTTATTCGCCATTGTTCAAGGCATGCACACTGAGTGCACCCCACCACTCCTTCCCTCCCCTCCCCGCCTTGCATTTCCTCCCCTGCAGTACCCACCCATTCCCAATTGGGTAACCCCCTACACCACGGCATGCTGTGACATGCCGTTACATGCTCCAACATGCTGTGACATGCTGTGGCGTATGCTGTGACATGCTGCTGTGACATGTGTGACATGCTGCAGCCGCCCAGGGCATGGGCCCCAATGGCATCACCCAAGTGCCATCTGCAATCGCGGGCGCTGCAGCCGCCGGCATCCGAGCCACCACGGCCATTGGGACCATTGGCTGGCGGTCCTCCTCTGGTGGGGGTGAGGAGGGGGGCTATGAACTTGAAGTTGGGCCCGTGAAAGTGCGGGACACTGACGCGAGCCTGAAGGAGCTGCCGCGGCCGCGCCAGCCGATTGTGCTGTACGAGTACGAGGCCTCGCCCTACTGCCGCAAGGTGAGGGCGCTTCAATGCTGAGGCATGATGCTACTTGTTGAAGTTGCGAAATTTGCTATGAAGTTAGTCTGGTGCAGTGCGTTTTGTATGAGTATGAGGCCTCGCCCTACTGCCACAAGGTGAGGGAACTTCAATTCTGAGGCATGCTGGTACCTCTTGAAGTTGTTAGGATCATTGTTGAAGTTGGTATGGTGCAGTGCGGTCTCTGTACGAGTATGAGGCCTCACCCTACTGCCCAAGGTGAGAGAGCTTCACCTCCAGTCACTGTGGAATGCACTGTTGAATTTGGTCTGGTGTAGTGCGCTCTCTTTGTGGGTACGAGGCCTGACCGTACTGCCACAGGATGGGTAAGTTTCAGGGACACTCATTGTTGGAGTTGTGAGGTTCACTGTTGAAGGTGGTATGGTCAACTGCGTTCTCTGTCTGAATATGAGGTCTTGCCGCACTGCCGCAGGGCGAGCAGGTTTCAGGGATACTTCATTGTTGAAATTTGTGCAGTCGCCTGTTGAAGTTGGTCTGGCGTAGTGCGTTCTGCCTGAGTAAATGCGTTACCGTATGCCGCACGTTCAATGAACTTAAGATAAGGCATCATACTCAAGCAGAACGCACTACGCCAGACCGGCTTCAACAGGGTACTGCACAACTTCAACAATGAAGTATCCCTGAGCATGATGATTTACTCACTTTGCGGCAGCACGGCAAGGCTTCATACTCACACAGAAAGCACTGCGCCATATCACCTTCAATGTGAGATATGCATGGTGCGCAGTATGTGTGCTACTGTGGAACTGGACCGCTGTGGCAGTGCACATGACGTGCACAGTGTGCAACACTCTGTAGTGGGCAAGTTGCTACTTTCACACTTGGACAGCAATCACTTCACGTAGCAGCTACGAAGTGTGGATTGTACATAGGGTTGCTCGAAAATGTATACTTCTGAAGTATATGGCGCGTACATACAGCGTGCATGGCTAATGTGTGAAAAAAGCGATGATAACATCTGGCGCAGGCGTGTGTGGGTACTGTCTGGTGCTCTTGCTTGGTGGCTGGCCTTATTATACATCAGTGCAGAAACGACTTGTACATCAGTCCAGAAACGAAGTGTGGATTGTACATCCGCCCAGAGACGTGCGGGGAGTGTAGGTTGAGCGGCGACCCCCCAAAAAAAACACGGGGGCGGAGGCAGGTGGGGGGGTGTAAGAGGGGTTGCCAGCAGGCAACGCGTTCTTGTACCTTACCGCTGCCGCATCTGCGGGCTGCGACACTGCCACCGCAAGCGCACATGTACAGTATATGTACTTCTGAAGTACATACATATATATACATATACTACTAGTATACGTGTATAGCAGTACACATGTATATACACATGTACATGCTAGTACGTAAACACACGCATGCGCCGTGCTGGATGTGGCGGACGGGTGCCCTTGACACGTTGTCATAGAACGGTAACATATTTTACCTTGCCTTTAAAAGGTACTAATTACTACATTGTAATGAACATAAATGTAAACATACATAGCTTGGGAAAAGGCTCAACGGGCTGGGGTGCAATCAATGACAGGCGCAACCTTGCAGCGCACGTTGGCGTAGCCTCAGGGGGCTGGAAAGTAACGACGTCGATAGCAATTGTGGTTTGTGGTTGTGTGGCCTAAAGCTTGCTATGCGCTGCATGCAGCAACTGTTTGCACCTGGTGCTGCAGGCACACGCTGGACTCGGTGGTTGGTGTTCATAATTTTTTATCATGTGCTTGAATGAACGCACGCACAGGGTGTGCATGTGACGGGCTGTTGCTGGCAAAAAAATGTACTACAGTAGTACATGTGGTATGATATGGTTTCATTCTAACAGTTTACCTCAACCTGTGCTTACTGCTGCAGGTGCGTGAGGTCTGTGCCATGCTGGACTTGGTGAGCAGCATCCACAAAACATTTGTTCCTTATCACACTTAACTGCTAGTACTTATAAGGATAACATGTGATATGGTACAAATTCCTTATGTGGCACCTGCCGAACCTGGTGCTACATGAGGACTGCGCCAATCTTTTGTGGTGAGCATTCATAATAAACTCAGTCATGTACTACTGGTATGGTGCGGTTTATTCACATCAGTTCATTGTGCTCCCTGCCTACTGCGGCAGGTGCGAGAGGCCTGCGCCATGTTGGACTTGGTGGTCAGTGTCCGCCCCTGCCCCCGCTTTGGCGACTACTACCGCGAGGAGCTGCAGAAGAAGGCCGGCCAGCAGCAGTTCCCATACATGGTGAGCATGTAGTCCAAAAAAAATGGTGTATGAATTCAGGGACATGGCAGCATGAGTTGCACTGGTGCAGGCTGGCAGCGCACTAGGCGGTATGGACCGGGCAGCTGGCCACTGGCTCTCTGGTGCATGCGCAGCAGCGGAATGTGCGTGTTCTAACTTGGAGTTCGTGAAATTGTCAGTAATGCTTAAACTGCTGTTAGGTGCAGCGCTGATGCGGGTGTGGCCAGACTCACGTGGTAGCCGTCAGTTGTCCATGGCAGGTGTTCAAGAGCACACAAATGTTGTGTTTGCCACGTGCAGAAGGAGTGTTGGGCGCCGGTGTGCAGCAGTGCTAGCGGTGGCTGGTGCCATGAGCAAGCTTATGTCTAGCCCAATTGGTGTTTGCCCTGCTGAGTGCCTGCACCCCTAAAACCCGTGAACTATTTGCATCAAAATCAAGAGAGGTTTAAAAAGACACCTCCTTCTGTATTTTTTTACTTTTTGTTTTTTGCTTTTCCTTGATAAATTCACAGTGTTTACTTATTATTGTTTTATAATTTCATTATTTACTTCAAGAAGTATCACATAGTCTACACAAAACAAAAGCTGAAATCAAAAATAATGCCTTAAAACTAGAAACAAATGCGTCTTTAGCTCAGTTTGATGAGCATTGGCGTAGCACCTGCTGTGTCGTACGGGCACGCACCAACACACACAGGCCGCCTGTAACAAAAGATAACCTTAATAGACCCCTGTGTTGGTCCTGTTTTTAAATGATGAAGCACAATCACTGAAACATATTACCAGTGCCCTTGATGTGTCTGCGCAGTTGCAGCACTTGACTTGCACCCACCGCCGCCACCGCCCCCGCCCTGACCCGCAAAGCCTAAAAAATACTTCAGTGATGCTAGGAGTACAAGTTTTATCAAGAATCCCGCGGCCTCTTGTGAGACCGGGAGAAAACACTATGTCATTGCCGCGCTTTGACTTGACCTTCAGCGATCACCTCACTGCCAACACCTCTGCCACCACTGTCTACCTCCGCCCCACCCGCCCCCCCAGGTGGACGAGAACACGGGCACCACCATGTTTGAAAGCGAGAGCATCATCGACTACCTCTTCGACACCTACGGGCCAGGCCGTGACAAGGTGCCCGGTGCCCTCAAGGGCAGTATCTCTAACGCTGTCAGCGGCCTAGCCAGCGCTGCCAGGGGGCTGCGTGGCGGCCTCAAGCGCCCCAATGCACTGCCGGAGAACCCCCAGCGAAAGGAGATGGAGCTGTGGGGTGAGTTGAAGTTGAAGTTGAAATTTTTGTAGTTGAAGTTCTGGTTGAAGTTTGTTGTGCCTTGACAGCGCTGCCAGGGGGCTGAGGGGTGGCCTCAAATGTGCCATTGCACTGCCAAATTTCCCGCAGCAAGGAGGCAACCTGTGGGTTGATTGCTTCTTTGGTCAAAGGCTATGACGGCAGCCACTTTGTTTGTGTGGCTCGAGACACAGCTTTTTTGAAACTTCGATCGCTTTTACCTGTGTCCATGAAAAAATCGTTGTACGCACTGCCAGGGCGCATGTCCCATGGTGCACATCTCATGTCACATCTCAGGTCACATCTCATATCACATGCCGCAGGCTATGAGGGCAGTCCCTTTGTGAAGCCCGTGCGCGAGGCCCTGACCGAGCTGCAGCTGCCGCACAAGATTGTCTACTGTGCGCGCGGCTCTCTGCACCGTGACGAGATGGTGGAGCGCTTCCAAACTTTTCAGGTAACTACCAGATTGTGCATTACTCGTAAGAAGTTTGTATTGCTGTCATTAAAACAAGTCGAGATAAAACAAGAAAAACAAAGTTTAACCTAGAAACTTGCGCACAAGCAAGTTGAAATTTAATCAATAGTTAAGCGTGGTAAAGATTCAAGTTTTCGCGCAACGGTAAATGCTTGGAATCAAAATAGTCATGACACAAAAATTTCCATATCTCTTGTATTAATTGCCAAACAATTAGTAGGGGGTACTGTAATACGTCTACTGCGCGCGCAGCTGCACCGCGACAAAATGGCGGAACGCTTCCGGATTTCCAGGTAACCGCCAGACTGTGCATGACTCTTGAAGCTGCTAGACTCTCGCACGGAATTTTCGTCGCTGCCATTTTCCCCCATTGGGCACTGTGCCGTCTACCTTTATATCATGAGCAAGTTAGTTTCAATGGCTCGCTGCGCCGCAACGAAATGGTGGAGCGTCTAGACTTGCCAGGTAACAACCAGATTTTTTGTGGCTTTTCCCCTGATTTTTTTTCTGTCCCATGGGCACTCAGTAAGAGCATCAAATGTGCGCCATCGGCCAGCAGTACCAGCAGTGTGCATGTGTGCTTTTGTGGGATCAGCAAGGCCTTCTTTCTCCCGGCGACGTGGTGTTATGATGGGGTTAGCAATAGTTTTTTTCCCCCGACGAAATGGTGGAGCGCTTCCACACTTTCCAGGTGAACACCAGATTGTGCAGGACACGACAAGGAAAATCTGATCAGCACTGTACACTAAGTGGGAACTGTACGTCTGCTGCCGCTGCTGCATGGCAGGTGCTTTCTGGTGTTGCTCACAGGGTAGGGTTGCAGTTACAGTTACAGATGTAATTTGATCAACACCGCACATAACTGAAAAGTGGACGTCTGCTGCTGCTGCTGCTTTGGGTGTGCTGAGCATGGCAGGTGCCCTACCTGGAGGACCCCAACACGGGCGTGCACATGTTCGAGAGCCGAGACATTGTCGACTACCTGGAGTCAGTGTATACACAGGCATGAGCCGCCCTCGAACTGTGTCAGCAAACAGGGGAGATTAGCCAAAGGGTAGCAGTCTTGTGCCCTGGCGGGCAGCATACACACAGCAGCGCCGCCATCACTTCATGTGCCAGCCCGCGATGGTGCAGCGGCACGCACGACTGAGCAGGTCGGGTGTGGTCAGCAAGCAGTCTCAGTGACAAGTCTGAGACCCGGCTTGATTCCTGTAACCATCTACGGCTCCGGACTGCTTTCTCTTGAAGACAGGTGGGGGGTGGGGGGAGGGGAATAGGAGACAGGAGCCTTGCCGCGGCTTAAGAGTGCGTTGAACAGCATGAGGGAGGGGGGGGGCGCATTCAGACCCAGCCCTTCATGTCGACCACAACATATGTACTAGTTAATGGCATGTACGTTGGAAAGCGGGAGAAGTGGTGCAGCAGACGCCCCTTTTCTGTACCGCTGCTCCATAGGGCACAGAACTGCCTCAGCAGCGCGTCCCCAGTAGCCATGGGGTGGTTGTGTCAAATTCAAGGAGTTGAAGCAGTTTGGCAGGGGCACTGCTGTGTGTATGGCTCAACAGCTTGTTAATGCAAGTGCATATTTCATGGGCACTATCATTGTAACGTCAACCATGGCTACCCTTGGCTACCCTTGGTGCAATGCCCACACGGTTGGTTCCCGCCTCAGCTTCGCTGACGTGTGCTGTGACTGGAGGATTGTCGCTCAGCTAGCTGACCGCGTTTCCTAGCCACAGTGCTCTTGGCCTCTCCAACAGGCTGTCTGCACCGCAGGATAACTCAATAAAATGTAAACAGTTTTTCAAAGCATATGATTGGTATCAAGATGACACCTGCCTTAAGCACCTCAAAGACGGCAGTAAACGAGCCATCCAGAGCACCTCTTACGAACTCTTGCTTGAGCCTTGCCACATCGGTGCTCAGCGATTTTCTAGAGAGGAGCTGGTGCCAAGTGTGGGCGACAGCTGCTACGTTTGGGCACCTGCAAGTGCTCTAGTGGGCCTCCGAGGGTGGTTATTGCAGGTTTGCGCGGGTGTCAGGGGTGGGCACGTTGAGGTGCTTCAGTGGACCCGCGCCAACGGGGACTCACGGGAGACAGTGGTGCCAACGCGGCTGGGGACGGGTGGTTTGAGGTGTGTAGGGGGGTGACCTCTGGGCGGCATAAGTTACCAGCCTGTAACCGAATGTTTAAGGTACCCTTGCAGGCGCTCTGCTGACTGCTGGGGACCACCACGGCAGCACATCAATGCTACTACGCTGCTTGTGCGTGTGCCCGCCTCTGCCTCACGTCCTTCCAGTGTATATCATTGCCGGGCCGCTGCTGTCCTGCGCCAGGTCGAAAGGCACCGGATCTGCCTCCCTCCCCCGCCCGCCCCTCTCTGAGATGCCTCTCGCCCGCTGCTTCACTTTGCAGTGTTAGTCGTAGCATCAGCACTCCCCAAGCCCGCCTTTAGGGTCACCTCAGGGGGGGGCAGCTGAGATGGCAGGGTTAATGCCTGTGCTGTACCTTGCCCCTGCCTGGCGGGAAGCAGCTCTAGTGGTGTGAGGCGGCAGACTTGTGAGGGATCCTGCGACTAAAGCCTGCTGCAGAAGCCTCCGACAGGGAAGAAAACAGCCCATGTCACGGGTGCAGGGCAGCAAGACAGAGCACAGCCACTTGAGCCTTGGTGCAGCAGCTGCTGGCTGCCAGGTGCAAGGAATTTTTTTTTGCAATTATTGTCCGAACAGCACCTGTGGGAGCAGTTCGATTTTGGGTGCTTTGCCTGCCTGTATTGTCGCGTTGCTTTGTTGTCAAAGCCTGCTACGCATTCATTGGCCTTGCTGCTGCCACCTAACGCTGTGGTGACGACTCTGAACTTATAGCGTCTATAATGTTATCATCGCGCGGCTATTGCATAGTTCAGAAGTATGAACGTAATGTCATGTTAATTCACGTTGATTCATGTGTGATTGCACTTGGTAATACATGTACCGGCACATGAACTAATCAACCTAGCATGGCCGGCGCCACATCCAGTCATGCCCAAACTTGCAAGGACTGGTGGCGCCAGCACGTGGGGAAATGGCTGCCGCATACTTTCAAGTACTTCAATTACTTGAAGTAGTATTACTTCTGTACTGGTAGCACTGCAGTGCCAAAGCAAAGCTCGCCTGCTGCGCATCAGGGGCAAGCATGCCACACTGCACTGCCAGTGTTGCGGCTGCCTCACACCTGTTTCCTGCCCTCATGGTAGCTGGCCACATATGTGCCACCGATTGTTATATTCAGGGGAAGTGCCCTGTTTTTGCACTCAGCCTCAGCAACCACGTTGAAACAATTGTGTCATGGCAATTTGCTTCATGAGTTTATGAATAGAGGGTGCTTGGGGCACAATGATGGCGGGTCTTGCAGCATGGCATTGCCCAAAGCCCCACACCTACTGCCAGATGTGTTGTAGCATGACTCCGTGCATATGCTGGGCGGTGATGGTGTCTGCAGCTTTGGAGCAAAGGGTAGGTCGCAACTGCGCTGCTTTGCCAAGCAAGTACAGCCTTGCCCCATGGGCCCCACACAGCTGAATCTGGCACCAACCACACACACACACATGCGTGTGCACACACAATGCAAGCCAGGTGCATGCACTGCCAGACATGCACAAATAACCATGCACACCTGAAGCAGTGCCTTAAGGTAAGTATATAAGTATATATACATACTTCGAAGTATACTATAATGTACATATATACTATAACACGCGCATACCGGTGTACACGTGCTGGCGCTGTGGCGAAGGCATTTACCGCTTTGGTACTTCCTGGACTCTGGGGCTCGGAAAACTCTGTGCACGCACTCGACTGCAAACATGTGTTCAGAAAGCTGAGCGAGCAATGTGCAGGCATTGGCATGCCCACAACAATAATCATACAGTAGTACCGTTAGTAAAAAGTATTGCCGGTACTTATAGGGACATTGCCACTGGTTCAAAAACCGTCGTGGTTACCGCCCCTACAGGTCGACACCACAGTGTATGGTGCAGCAGCAGGCTGCAGCAGTGTGGTGCGAGCATGCAGGCATTGACAACAAGGCTGTAGTGCAGGCGGGCAGCGGCGCAGCAACACAGGGCTGCTGCCACTGGTGGGCGCTCCATATATAATTGATTTGCAAGTGCATCTTTTTATCAGCAAGTGGAGGTGTCCTAGTCACTCAAATGCTGTGCTGTACTAGCCTCCCTCGCCTGCTGCCCCGCTGGCCCCATGTGCCCACATACCACCACCTGGTGTACCTGGTGTACCTTAAAATAAACTCCGTGCTTGGGGCACAGACAGCCCTGCAAACATGGTGTCTGCGACTGGAAAAAAACATGACCAAGCATGCTGCCCTACTGTACCTGGTATGAACCACAGCGTCCTCACATGCACAACACGCGCAGCAAGAAGTACCCCATGTCCTTCCGCTGCCTCAGGCTGGAGGCTGCCTCCTGCTGCGCCTGCGCCTGCGCCTGCGCCGCCCATCGCCCGTTGTGCCGGCAGTGGTCTCCTTCCGGGTCCACCGCCGTGTGTGTGACGGGCTCTGCAGGCCAAGCGTGCCCGTAGAACGCTAACAGAGCCGAGAGCTGCGCGTACGTCAGCTCTTCGCCGCCGCATGACTGTGGTCCAGAATCCTCGCGAAACGTGTTCGGCTGCCTCACGGACTCCTTGCTTATGCCGCTCGGAGGCCAGAGCCACTGCCCCTCCATGCTCGGCAGCAGCCCATCGTCGTTCGGCACTCGCACCAGGTAGGCTTGGTATTCAGCTGCCGCGTTGGCAGCACGTGCTGTCACCTGGCTGGTGGCAGCCAGGGCACGTTTCTGCGCGTCAGACGCAGCCTTGACCTCCAGCAGCACCGCGTCCTTCACCTCGTCCAGCTTGGCAAGAACAGCTGTCCTGCTGGCATCCACAGCACCTTGGATGGTCGCGGTGTCGAGAGCGGCCGCCTCGGCCGTCACCTGCTCCAGGGTGTTCTCCAGCCCAGACAACGTCGTGCTGAGGTGCACCATTGTGACAAGAGTGCTGCTGCTGCCGTTGCGCTGCCGTGGCTCGTGGCCCCTGCTGGTGCCGCCACCGCAGCACTTGTGCCCCCCGCGTGGCTTGCCCTTCTTCTGGGCCCCCGCCGTGGCTGCCGAGTGACTCACGTGCCCACGGGAGTCGTTTTTTTTGGCAAACTTCAAGTTGCACATGGAAGCTCGGTCCTGTGGTCATGTGAGAGGGCGACAGCAGTCATTGAGGATGTATATACCTATATATATATATATGTATATGTGAGCATCGCGGAGCCACGACCACAGCTGCAGCAACAGGGGCAGCAGCAGCAGGAGGGCACGCGGTGGCGCGGCCGCAGCTGTCGTAGCGGCACAGCAGCGGCACCAGCCAGCCAGGGCGGCAGCAGCACCGCCAGTACCCACCATGGCGGCGGCGAGCTCGCACCTCACCGAGATGTTGTCTGGGCTGGACCGGACCCTGGTGGCTGCCATCCAGGAGCAGGTGAAGGCAGAGGCGGCCGCTCTCAACACCGCCCCCATCCAAGGTGCCGTGGACGCCAGCAGGGCAGCTCTTGTCGCCAAGCTGGAGGAGGTGCAGGTGCAGGTGCAGGCGAGTGTGGCGCAGGCCGCAGCAGAGGCGAACGCTGCGTCTGCCTTGCAGAACCGTATCCTTCTTACCAATGGCCAGCTCACAGCACGTGCTGCCAACGCGTCGGCTGCAATCAAAGACTACCTGGTGCGTGTGCCTAACGACGATGGGCTGCTGCCGCAGATAACGGGGCAATGGGTCTGGCCTCCTAGCGGCCTCAGCAAGGACTCCCTGAGGCTGCGCAGGTCGTGCGACGCCCAACAGCTGACATACCCGCAGCTCTCAGCTCTGCTACTTTTCTACGGGTACTCTTGGCCTGCAGAGGCCCGCAACCACGGCGTTAGCGAGCAGCTGTATGAGATGGCTGGTTTTTTGCTTCGCGTGTTGTGCATGTGAGGCACAACACCGTGTGACTGCTACCACCTGGCGGCGGTGTACCGGCACATGAGGCCACGGGCGTAGCAGGGGCAGAAAGCAAATGCAGCACTGTGCAGCACCTGAGTTGCTGGTGTACTCCTTCAGACCATGCAAGGATGCTATAAGAATCGCTTGTTAACGGAAACCACTGTGTGACACCTCTTGTCCTGAACAGCACCGGTGGCCACGGCTTTTTTTGAGTGCTTTGATGCCTGCCTGCATCGTCGCTTTGCTTTGTTGTCAAAGCCTGCATGTGCATTGGCCCTGTGCTGCCACCTGGCGTTGTGGTGATGACTGCGAACTTAAATAGGGCCGTTGCTTAACTTTGAATAGTGAAGATGTCCCGTGATACTACCGTACTACCAGTATGAAATGCGCCCTGTTCAGTGCACATTGCACCACCTGTGCCACCCGGGCAAACTGGCAATCCAAATAAATAACGGTACTTCTGAAGTATGATGATGTGGGTGCAGCCTTGCCAGATGTTGTGAGCACTGGGACTTGCTTGTTGACTTCCTGTTGCTTTACCCTTGAGAGACGTCCTTGTGCCTGCATTCATGCGTGTTAGCAACGACGCACAAGGCATGGTATGGTAATACAGTCGTCCCTGCTGGCATGTCGGGGCGACATTGCTGTGCCTGCCCTACCACTGGCCACATCGTACTGATGTACACAAGTATTTTGGTACAAACACCATTGGTAGCAATTTGGCTGCAGTTGCCCTGGACGCATACCAGGCACACGCCGCCATGCACAGTGCACCACAACACCATGGCAGTCCACTGCCCATGCACTTGCGTGCTGAAGTACCTATATTCACACACTTGCTCGCGGCAAGAGTATACACTAATACTATGGAAACGCGCATCTGTCTGTGAAAAAGGGGCGCCTGTGCACACAGACCACAACATATGCATGCCCTCGCACTTTGTATTACGTGCTGGAGTACCTACCATATATATTCAAGCACTTTGCCGCGGCAATGGTGTAGTCATACTTCTGAAGTACTGTAGAAGCCCGCATTTGTCTGCGAATAAGGGGCGCCTGTGCGCACAAACCTCGAAATATGCATCCCTTTACGGCTTGGCACCTCAGAAGGGCTTGGCATGCCTGAATATCACTCTGACCGCCACAGCAGCACCTGTGCTGTGATGTTGACCGCCACAGCAGCGCCTGTGCTGTGATGTTGTATCCCAACTTAGCAGCGGCCGGGGCTGATGTGCAAGCCCAGGCTGACAGACCCTTATTACCCGTGTCACGCAGCATGACGTAGGGACCCCAGACGGCGGTGTTTCCTATGGCGGGCCGGCCTGCCCACTCGGACGCCCCGCTCGCCTCTCTTTGTGGTCCGCTGGTGGTGGCCCCCCCTGCGGTAGTGGTGTGTGCTGCAAAGTGTGCGCAACCAAGCCACCACGGGTGTAGCAAGCGATACTCACGTGCTCACGGGACTTCGTTACTGCTTCCTGTGTACTTCAAGTTGTGCACTTCAAGTTGCACATGGAAGCTCGGTCCTGTGGTCATGGGAGGGAAGGCGACAGTCAGCACCAGCATGAGCGCGGAGCCAGGACGTCGACGCACAGCTGACAGCAGCGACAGGAGCAGCAACAGGAAGGCACGCGATGGCGCAACCGCTGCGGCCGTAGGGGCATCAGCAGGGGCAGCAGCCAGCCGAGCAACGGCAGCGGCACCTCTCCGCACACACCATGTCAGGCAGCTCGCACCTCACCGAGATGTTGTCTGGGCTGGACCGGACCCTGGTGGCGGCTATCCAGGAGCAGGTGAAGGCAGAGGCGACCGCTCTCAACACAGCCCCCATCCAAGGTGCCGTGGACGCCAGCAAGGCGGCTCTTGTCGCCAAGCTCGAGGAGGTGAAGGGCGCCGTGCTGCAGGTGCAGGTGCAGGCGCAGGCGAGCGTGGCGCGGGCCGCAGCAGAGGCCAAGGCTGCGTCTGTCGCGCAGACACGTGCCCTGGCTGCCAATGGCCAGGTCACAGCACGTGCTGCCAACACGGCAAGTGGAGACCGAGCGTACCTGGTGCGTGAGCCTACTAGCGATGGACAGCTGCCGGCGATGATTGGGCAGTGGGTCTGGCCTCCGAGCGGCCTCAGCAAACACTACCTGAAAGTGTACGGCAGCACAGCGCAGTCGTGCGGCGGCGACAAAGTCACATACGCGCAGCTCTCAGCTTTGATAAGTTTCTACGGGTACTCTTGGTCTGCTGAGGTCCCCCACACTTCCTACGAGGCTCCCAGGCAGCAGCTGAACGAAATGGGTGCCTTCTTGCTTCGCGTGCTGTGCATGTGAGGCCACAACACACTACCACCACTGGCAGTGTAGAGGACAGGGGCGTAGCAGGTTCGGAAGGCTAATGCAGCGCTGTGCAGCAACTGAGCTACTGGTACTCGTGCAGCGCATGTAAGCACGTTACAACAGTCGCTTTTTGAAGGAAAATGCAACTCTTGTCCCTGGACAGCATCAGCGGCCTCAGCTTCTGGGTGCTTGTTGCCTGCCTGCATCGTCGCTTTGCTTCGCCTGCATATGCATTGGGCCTAGGCTGTTGTTTGAGAGTCCTGGGCCTTGCCTGTCACTTCATGTTGCTTCACCCTCCAGAGACGTCAAGCACCTGCATTCCTGCGCAAACTGGCAACCAAGTACCATTAGTCCCATATGTTTTTTTCGCACTTTTTTCAGCGGCGCAGCAACCTGCTTAAAACATGTCCGTTCGCGCTAGGGCCGATTTATGACGTGCACCAACCCTGGAACTGTGCCGTGTCAAAATCTCAGCTCTCAACTCCCGGATGGGCCCGAGATATAGCAATTTGTGTGTTCGCTTCGAAACCCGCGCCTGGACGCCCCCC
>JAULBY010045997.1:0-12595 GCA_032358315.1 Ophiocytium majus
GCACCTGGCGTGTACGGTATATACGAGGTATATACGTATGTACGATGTATATACGTTATACGTATGGCACAACCCTATTTACAGCGCAGCCTACATGATCACCGCCACCGCCACCTGTGGCATTACTGCCACCACCACCCTTGCCATGGCAGTAGAGCTTGTGCGTCAGCGCAGCGAAAGCAACTTGCAGGTCCCCAAACACAAAGTGCGGGCCACCCAGCAGCGCCTTAGCAGCTGCGTTAGCGCTTTTGGCATAGCTGCTGTGGATGGCTCTGGCGGTCATGGCCACAGCAGCTGGCTTCGCCTCCCACAGCCTGCGCAGTCCGGCCAAGAACGTTGGTGTTGAGCACAGCAGAGGGATAGGCGCCGTAGTGGCCGTTTCTTCCGTGGGCCTGACCAGGATGATGCAGCTGTGTGGTGCTGTGGACGCAGCAGCATCAAACTGTCCAGTGCTGTTGCCACTATTTGGTCCTCCCACTATGCGTGTCCTGTTGGTCAAACAGCTGGCAGTACGCATCATGCCGGGTAGTCCGGTGCCCTGTGATGGTGGTAGTAGTGGCAGCGACCATGGCGCGAGATCGAACGAGTCCTTTCGCTTGGTTTTGTCACCATACTGAACATGGCTTTATGGTGATCACCAGCTGACCAATATATTACCGTGGTACATCTGCCGGTGGTGGTGCGGGCACCACCTGCCTGCCTGCCTGCCCGCTGTGAGCCTGATGGTGCTGTGCTGGGGTCAATTAGACTGCTTGCTGCTTTGCCACATCTGTATACATTCTTTTACAAATGAAATACACTAGGACAAAATGGTGGCATTTTGACCACCCAAAGTAGGGGCCTTAATGAGGGCGGGAAATCCCCGCCCACTTTCATCTCTCTCTCTGAAGTATTACCACTTTGAAGTATGCGGCATTGACGCCGTACTGCACAACCTCACCAGTGCAGGAAGGTACAGCAGCACAGTGTCAACCGTGACATTATACGCCGCCTCGCGCCCCCCCAGCTCCGCCAACACGTCTTCGCCCGCCACGTGCATGCCAATGTGGACCGGCCGGCGCACTGGGGCGCTGTCGAGCGCATCAAAGCTGCTCAGCAGCAGGAGAAGCGGTACGGTCGGGGCGGGAGGCGGTGAGCAGGTGTGTGTGGGGAGGGAGGGAGGGGGGGAGCTAGGTAGCGCACGCATGGCGGCAGTGTCAAGTAGTCCAAGCGCGTTGAGCCGGCTCGGCAGCAGTGGGAGCAGGGCAGTTGGGGGCGGAGGCGGTGAGGCAGTGTTGTGTGTGTGGGCGGGGGCGGCAGCCGCAGGCAGCACGCAGTGGCGGTTTGCTACTAGTCAACTCTAGCAGACGAGGCCTGAACGACTCACGTGTCGCCGTTGGCGATGCACGGGGCGTCAACCCCGTCGCACAAGGGGTGGCTGTCGGCAGTCGCCGCCATGCGGCAGTCAATCATACCAGCCTTCCTTGCCACAAGCTCTGTGCATGCAGCCCATACTCTAGCAGGCAAGTGTGAACCACCCACACACACACTCACGTGTCACCGTTGCCAATCCACCGGCATCGAACTCATTGCACGAGCGGTGGAGGTCGGCGATCACCGCCACGCAGTGGTGACATACTTCCTATACACTTTTGAAGTACCACAGATAGCACTTCATCGTATACGCTCTCCTTCACACAAGTATTGTGCACGCTGTCATATACGGTGCCTAACAGGTGAAAGCACTCACGCGTCACCGTTGGCGATGCATGGCGCGTCGAACTCGTCGCACGAGCGGTGGCTGCCGGTGATCACCGCCCTGCAGTTATGGGTGAAGTATCTTTTAAAATGCTACGCAGTATCATATAGAGCAGCCCTCCTCCACACACGTAGTGTGAACGCCATTCACACTCTCGCAGGCGGTGCGTCAGCCACTCAAGTATAGCCGTTGGCGATGCATGGCGCGTCGAACTCGTCGCACGAGCGGTGGCTGTCAGCGATCACCGCCACCCAGCCGTGACACATGCTTCTGAAGTACCACAGTACTACTTCAGAAGTACTGCGTAGTACTTCAAAAAGTATTTATAAGCTTTCCTTCACACAAGTACTGTGCGCTGTCAAGTATTTCAGCAGGTGAGAGCGCTCACGTGTCGCCATTGGCGATGCACGGCGCGTCGAACTCGTCGCACGAGCGGTGGCTGTCCGCAATCACCGCCACGCAGCAGTTGTCGGCGCCGGCCGGGTCCTCCGTACACTTGGCGAGCGCTTTGCCGCACGTCGTGCACTTGCTGCTGCAGCAGTAGGCCTGCTCCTGTGGGATGGCAGTGAGGGAGGGGGGGGGGGGAGAGCACGGGTGCAAAAATCCGTTTTTTGTCACACTTTTCTACTCTGAAAAAGGTAGGGTTGCGCGAAAATGTATGTGCGCTTTGCCGCATGTCGTGCACTTGCTGCTGCAGCAGTAGGCCTGCTCCTGTGGGGTGGCAGTGAGGGAGGGGGGCGGAGGGGCGCGGGGCGCGCGGAAGTTGGGGCTGGGAGGCCTGCTAAAATCCGTGTCTTGTCAACATGTCACTTTTTTTCATACGTCAAAAAAAAGTGCACAACTCACCAAGCTGTGAGCTTGTCCGCTCTCACTGTGGGGCTGAGCACTTTGTCTACGCGGGGGGGGTTGCGGGGACGGGGGCGGCTTTTCCGCTGGGCTCCGGCCAATGAAGGCGCCCTCTGTGCCAGCAGCATGGTCGTATACTTCGAGTACATACTCAAGTAAGTACTTCAAGTACTGCTTCCAGTACAGGGGGGAGCATGGTGCACCGGGACCTGGGTGGGGATGGGAGCAGGTCCCCTGGGACATGGGGCTGTAATCCATTAGACTGGTGCTCTGGCAACATGCCAGGCTTCCCTTCGAGTGCGCACAGTGCTGAGCATTGCCAGCTTTTTCGCTACCTATCTGATCCCTTTTTCTGGTCACGCGCACCGTGTGCAAAGGGCTTTCCGCGCCCTATGCGGAGTTTTATAAGCGTACAACACTGCCAGAAGTACTGTACATGACTTGGCACATAGTTTTTCATGATCAAATGTCATGCACTGGAACAGGACATCAGAATGCATGTCCGGGCACTCACTATGGGGTTGATAACTCCATCCACACAGTACGGGTCACCGCGCGGCTCCTCCACCGGCGCCAACCAACATCACCTTCCTTTGTGCCACCCGCACAATTGCGTACCTTCTTACCCTCTGGCAGTGTACTTTGATGTATGATCGCACTCGTGGTGTTCATGATAAACCACCATGTGCAGAAGTTTGATGCGGGCATAAGTCGTGTGCTGCACTGGGGCGCTCACTGTGGGGTTGAGGGTCCCCCCATCCCCATCCACGCAGTACGGGTCGCCGGGCGGCTCCTCCATGGGCTGCAGCCACCGAAGGTGTCCTCTGTGCCAGCTTGATCATGTACTCCAGATATATGATTCAAGCAAATACCCTAAATACCAATATTACCTAGGTAGTACAACACTGCTTGAAGTACTGGTCTGTTCACTCACTGTGGGGTTGCGAGTACCCCCATCCACGCAGTACGGGTCGCCGGGCGGCTCCTCCATGGGCTCTGGCCAACAACGTTTCCTGCCTGCCAGCCGCATGATTACACTTCTACTTAGGGATGGGTCAGACCGTACAGTTTTAGCATTATACGCCGTATAACGCATGTAAATACGCCGTATAACGTATGCGCGAGAACATGTTTGTATGGCAAATACGCCGTATATCGCGTTTTGGGGGCGCAGAAGTACGCCGTATTTTGTATAACATATCTATAAAATACATTATACGCCGTGACCCATCACTACTTCAACTGGGGTACACGAAGTACTTGAAGTACTTTCCAGCAGTATTTAATTGCACACATGGTACTCGTCATCGGCATGATCTCTCTAGGGCAACTCATGCCACCAGATTTCTCCACAAGCGCGGAATTCGAAAACTCGCTGTGGGGTTGAGGGTCCCACCCACGCAATAGGGGGCTCCTCCACTGGCTCCGACCAACACCAGCTTCTTTTGTGCCAGCAGGTTAATACTTGGAAATACACTGTACTGTATAAATATGTACCTCGGAAGCATCAGGTACTATGTACTAGTAGTAGTACATCACTGCTTGAAGTGTACTACATGGTTCACACATGTGGTGATCATTGTCAACTGCAATGCGCAGCAACTCGATGTCAAGGCACTCACTGTGGGGTTGAGGGTCCCATCCACGCAGTAGGGGTCGCCAGGCAGCTCCTCCACTGGCTCCGGCAGCAGTCTGCACGGGGCGATGCCCGCGGAGCACCAGCTCACGCTCGCTGCATTCACACAGCACTCCGATGTGCCATCGGGCATGGCACCAGGGGATCTGACACGTGGCAAACAAAAAGAGACAGAATTCCGGTGTATGGAGCGGTGATGTGTCAGGCAAGGTCGGTCCCAAGCTGCGTGTGTAATTAGGATTGGGTGGATACCAAGGCGGGAGGGCGATGGACACCATGGCGGGAGGGGGAGCGGCCAAGAGCCATGTCCGAAGATACGGAGCGGCGATGCGTCGGTCGAGGTCAGTAGTCTGGAGCCCCATTCCTAGTGCTGGGTCACAGCACAAAGAATGTCCATGGTACGCTACGTAACGTAGTGGTATGTAAATATGGCGTATGGAGTACTCATGTGATGGTTTTCGCACGGCATGTATGGCGAATGGAGCGCACCGACGGCAGTCTCTCCCTCTCTGTTCTGCGGAGGAGAAGCGGTGTGTCAATAGAAGTCCGTCCGGACCCCGATATCTGGTTGAAACACGGTCGACAACATGGCTGGAGGGCGAGCAGGGCAAGCGGCCGCAAACTTTCAGTGCATGCCGGATAGCGTGGTATGTTAATACAATGCATGGAGCGGCGGTGCGTCAGCTGTGTCACGGTACTTTTTGTTGTTGTTGTTTTTTTTCGTATCCACGGCAGTCTCTTTCTATGTGTTCTGCGGCCCAGCTGCCGCTGTCCCACCAACGGAGCAGTGAGCTCAGTTCCATTTCTCTTGCCCCTGCACCAGTCGTGGCGCCAGCGCCCTTGCTCAGCGGTTGCCATGCCACGCCGTCGCTTCCAGAGAGCAGTGATCGCAAGAAGTGATTGGTCGCGGCGTATAACGTAATTTACACGATACACAAAGTACGGCGTACCTCTACGTCTTTTGTTTTCCCCGAACAACGCGATATACGACGCATTTGCTATTCGGTGCGTTCGTATGAGTCGTGTTTCGAAGTGCGCCGTACAATGTACTTGAAGTATGCAAATATGGCATGACGCAGAGTTTCGCTGTGACCCATAATTGACTGCACGCTTAGCAAGGGCTGTTGTCACTGTGAGTGCTGCTTGGTGTCTGCGCCTGCGTGCCGCAAGCCGCCACATAGATGCACGATCCGCTAGATGTGCTGTAGGGACAGGCTTACACGCCAGAGTGCACCTGAGCAGCGCCATCTTGCCAGCTAGCAACTGGGGACAGCATGTTTGACAATGCTTCCTCCAGCCGCGCACGCCATGATATCAGTATACCGCATACAAGGTTAAAAAATCGCCAACACGGGCTTGGTCGAGCCCAGAGGGCCTGATGGACATTGAATAGTGACTCCAAACCTTTCAGGGTAGGACACATCATGCGCACTCACCCGCAGACCTCACAAAAAACTGCCCACGTACTTTGGAGTACATGCTACACCGACTCCAAACATTGTCGGCGAAAGGACATTGTCTACAGCAGCGCTCGAGCACTTTTCTTTTTTCACAGTGCACACAGTAGCTGTGAGTATCTCTACACGAGGGGCCGCGCATTTTGCCCACGCGACGCAGTGTGCGGGCAGCAGCCGTCACTTGCTGTGAAGCAGCACAGGCGGTGCTGCACACGCACGCAGGCTGGGTCTGAGGGGCACGCCTGGGTGGGCTGCAGCAAGGGAGAGAAGTGGTGGTGTTGTATGGAACTGCTGCACACTAGCTTGCACGACTTGGGCTGTCACACGCCCGCAACTGCAGAGAAGCAGAACTTCAACTACAACTTTAACTTCAACTTCAAGCAGCATGCACTCACCCGCAGTCCTCGCCAAACACATAGCACGCTGAGCACGCCGACGGGCAGCACACCTCGTCGTACTGCACGCCAGACGGCACATCGGTCCCGCCGTCGTCGTCGCCGCCGCCGCCGCCATCGCCGCCGCCGCCGCCGCCGCCGCCGCCACCAACGCCGCCGCCAACGCCACCAATGCCGCCGCCGTCCCCGCCGTCACCATCAGCAGCACCAGCGCCAGCGACAGCAGTGGCAACCCGGGTCGCCGCCGCCGTTACACCAGCGCCAACACCAGCGACAGCAGTGGCAAGTAGGGCATAGCATTTGTACGTATCGTGTGTGGCACGGTGCGAGGTTTGCGCGTTGCACAAGCACCGCTGGTGGAGGGAGTGCTTGCTGGAGCTGAGGTGCAACCTGGGGAGCAAGCACCATTTAAATGCCACCCGCTATAAACATGCTTTGAAGCATTGAATTATAGTGTGGTACCACATCACCAGGCACACTGTCAGTGTACAACGTAGCTTATAGACTTCCTCCGACGCAAATTACGTGCACTTTGTTGGCAACTACTTCAGAGTACTTCAGATGTACTTCAGAAGAAGTACACAGCTCGCCAGGACAGCCTCCGCTGCTTATGCAACCCCTACACCGCGAGAAGTACTGATACCTCAGAAGTACCAGGTACGCTTAGGGTTGCCGGAATCGTAGTTTCGGAACATCAAGGTCAACGGTAACTTCATTATACCCGCTGCGGATGCCTACAGCAGCCTACGAAGCCCTGGCATTTGTAATGCCGTACCGTGTTGAGCACAAAACATTATGGAAGATGAAGCAATTATTTCTACCGTATAAGGTTACGGCGAAATTACGCTACGAGTTACGGAGTGATTTTTAAAAACAAGCGATTCCGGCAACCTTAGGTGTGCCACAAGCAGCACTTGCAGTGCGTTAAATCACGGTGGCCATGCGCCTGTCAGGCACCCCACCCCCATCCGCCACAACAACCAGGCACAATGCTGCCGCCAAAACCACTATAATCGTTTTTGAGGGAGACAGCTACCTGCTTGCGGCACTTGGTGTTGTTGACTGTGCAAAGTTCTGAGTATGTCTAGTAGTATGCATCTTAAACGACAAACACGTCCCCCTGCAGGTATTACTTGCAACACCATGTGGACCCTTCTCTATGGTGCTGTCGGCGGCGTTCGCCAGCGATGACCATAAGGGGTACCATATAGGTATGTTACAAGCAACAAAATCGTTTTTGAGGGAGCCAGCTACTGCAGTCACGCCTTCTTGCGGCGTTTCTTGGTGTTGACTGTGCAAGCTCTGCGTATGTCTATACGGGGCCACGTATGGCCGTTGCTCTGTGCGGGCTGGCATGATCTGAGCTCTCGCCCACCCACAAGTGCAAATCGATGCAACTACCTGTAGTCAGAGGTCAGTACTCTTATTAAGCTCCGCTTAGGGCGCGGAAAGCCCTTTGCACATGGTGCGCGTAGAAAAGGGGGTAAGATAGGCGGCAAAAACGCTGGCAATGCTTGGCACTGTGCGTACCCTAAGGGAAGCCTGGAATGTTGCCAGAGCACTAGTCTACTGGATCACAGCCCCATGTCCCAGGGGACCTGCTCCCATCCCCACCCAGTACACAATGCCGCTACCACAGTAAGGGCACATACATGAGAAGCCCTCCAGGGGCGGTACATGCTAGGTCTCCTTCCTGGTAGAAGCCGCCACCCTGGGGTGGAACAAATGCAAGAGGTGGGCAAAGGAAATGCAGCGCCTAACCAAGCGCAGCACGTCTGGCTCGCGGATACCCGTTGGTATTCTTGCTTCTGTTGAGCTACTGGTGTTCAGGGAATGTAAATAGCCATTTGATTCTCATCAAATCAGCGTGTACTGCTTGGCAAACCAATGGATGCAGCTGAATAGCTTTTCCGCAAGCTAAAGCGTGTTCAAAAGCTTTACACCAGAAACAATGTCACCACTAGGTGGTCTCGTCAAATCATAAAAGAATGTGGTGCGCTCAACAGTATGGTGTAGGCATTGTAGCTGACTCAGACATGTGGTGGTGGGTCACATCGCACAAAACCTTCATTAAACGCCGTATCACGTATATAACGCATTGCTGTTGCTACAAACAAACTTCAAAGCATTGGTACCACAAAAACCATGTGACACGCTTTCGGGCATACATGCGTGAAATACGCCGTATTCTGTATAATGTGTGAAATACTGGTACAATAAAGTGACCATCACTACAGATATGCCAGTGCCACTCACCGCGCTGGCCGTGCCTTGGTCGCAGTAAGGGTCCGTCCGCCTGTGTCCCACCAGCCCCATGAGCCCCACAAACAGACACACAGCGGTCACCCCCAGCCCAATCTTGCAGTACAACAGGCCCTGCCTCCTGCTGAGTGGCAGCAGCCCGCCGGCGCCGCCCCCGCCGTCCTTCTCAGGCAGCAGGTCCACGTCGTGGCCCATGAGGCTGCTCCTGCGCGTGCACGCGTAGCAGCCTTCCAGCACCTGCATGGAGTCAACGCCCGCCACGGCGTCCCTGCACTTGGCGGCCGCGGGCGAGGCGGCAGCTGCCGTGGCGGCAGCAGCAGTTTCAGAGGCAGCGGACCTCAGGGCCACTCCCGCCCTGGCCCCCGCGCGAGCCGATGCAGCACCACCGGCGCTGGCAGCTGACCTGCACGCCGCCGCCGCTCGAGAACCAGCCCCTGCCATGGTGGCTGCAACAACGGAGACACGGGGGGTAGGAGGCTGGGTGCTGCTGCCTGCTTCAATGCTTGGCCGCTGCTGGCTCGCCTTTGCGACAGGGATGCGGCCCGCCATGCTGCTGCTGTGCGAGTCCTGCTGCTTGGCTGTGTGTGTGGTGGCTGTGTGCTGCTGCACGACACGAAACGCTCTGCCGTTTCGTGTTGAACTTTGTCAGTTGAACTTTGAAACGTGCAAAGCAAGCCTGCAGGGCAGCAGCTGGCAGCTGGCAGGGCAGGCGGCTTGCCGGCAGCAGCGAGAGGAGACTAGCCCGCGTGCAGCATGCCTGCTGGGGAGATGAGGGTTCGAGTGCTAGGCCGGGCTGCTGCTGCATAACACGGATGGGTCGTTCCGTCAAAATCGGCACCACGACTGATGCTCCGAGGACGACAGCGGCAGAGGCACGGCTGTGCTACGCTGCTGCATAGGCATCTGGGCTGATGGCTGCTACAGCCGTCGTGCAGTGTGCAGACGCCACCCCTAACAAAAGCAGCACCAGCAGCAAAGGTCGGTGACCAGGTGGGCCTAAACCCCGTCCTGATCAAAGATGCCAGGGGAGATGTGTCGGGGGGGGCTACGCGGGCGGTGCACTGGCAAGCAGGTGCGTCATGACGGTATGGTGCATGGAGCTGTGACGGCGTCGTCAGATGACTGCCTGCATGTCGCCCACTTGGTGCATTTGATGCAGCTCACAGCAGTCATGTACCAGGCCACCCCAGCAGCAGTACTACCAGTAGTGTCCACAGCGGCTGGTGCATCACTAACGCCCGCAGTTCAGCTGTTTCAGTTGCTGCCGCTGCTGCACACCGCTGCTGTGCGCTGCCAGTGCGTTATGCCATCATGATTCGAGCTTTCACTGACATGCATGACCAGAGTAATTTTTGGCATGCGCAACGAGTGATGTGCTGTATCACCACAAGTGCAGCCTGCATTTAGGTGCTCTGGTGCTCCAAAAATGCACTCAAGGAGTGGGCGATGTTGGCACTCAGAAGCTCTGTAACCTTATGAAACACTGTGCCCTGTCTGTTGCTGTGGCGCGCATGGTGGGCGAGCTGGTGTTGAGCAGAATTCGTACTGGTGCTGAGCACCGTGACAGCGTGCACACCGCGTGCACGTCGTTTTCCTGCGTGCCGGGCTGCACACGTGCACACAGCATCGCCATGCATGTGCCTGGAGTCCCTACCTCATGTGTCACATGCTGGTGACATCGCCAAACGCGGTCAGTCTGTGTCAGAGTGTAGTGGGCACGGCCCATGATCCTTACTACACTAGCAGTTTACAATACTACTAGTAGTACTATCATACTGTAATAGCACCTCTGAGTCTGTCTGACCTGCATGCGCATGCTGTGCAGTGCGCGCTGCTGCTACGCTCGACAGGCAGCCGACGTGGCACGACGGAGGCATGCGCACGACGTACTTCAACTAACCTCAAGTGACAGTGTGCGTGTGTCAGTGGTGCGTGTGCAGGAGCAAAAGGCAAGGCAGGCAGCAGCAGACGTGGGAAGCGGCGGCAGCATGCTAGCAGCATCAGCGGGAGCCAAGAGCATGAGGACCGCGGACTTGTCCGCGCAGTCCGGCACCTCGCTGCTGCTGGAGGTGCTAACCTTCGCAGCTCATCAGCGGCTGCTGCCCAAGGAAGGGTGGAGCCTCAGCAGGGAGCGCGGTCCGTCCTCCCCCCTCTCCGGGTGCATTTGAATGGTGACGATGTACCTGAGGCCCTTGCGTCCCGCATCCTGGCGTGTCCAACTGTCGTCAGCCTGGCGCTGAGAGGCGCTTTCGCATGGGCCACCTCCACCTGCCCTGTGCAGCTGCCTGGCGGGCTGCGGTGCCTGGAGGTGGAGCGCTTTGAGGGGCAGCTAGGCGCAGTGCCCACAGGCTTGCAGGAGCTGGAGTTGTGGTTTCGGGATCTCGAACCCGACGATGACTTCGAGGGCGTGGAGTCTCCCTGGGCTCGAGACGAGGCTGTATGCAAGGCGGCGGTGCGCAACATCCTCGCCGCCATGCCTGCGGACCTGCCCGAGCTCAGCACGGACGTACCTGTGGACCTGTTGCCTGGGCTGGCGCTGCCCCTGCGGCTGCGCAGCCTCACGCTGGAGTGTCTGCGTCTCGAAGGCGTGCGTGCTTATGACACACAGACTATGGGCGCAGTATGCGCCCTACCGCCTAGCCTGGACAGGCTGGAGCTGGAGCGCTTGGAGCTGGCACCGCAGCTGGTGCTGCCGGAGACGCTACTGGAGCTGGAAGTGCGCTGGTGTGACGCCCTAGCAGAGCCGGCTTCAGCTGCCACCAGGACTGCGATTGCTTTTGGTGAACAGCGCATTCCAAGACCATGTGATCACCTTTGGGGAGCTGCCACCCGGCCTGCTGAAGCTGCATCTCGCCGACCACATGGGCACTCCGCCCCTGGACCTGCTGCCAGACACGCTGCAGGAGCTTCACCTGGACCGGAAGCTGCCCGCAGTAGGCCTGCTGCCGCGGGGGCTGAAGAAACTCACAACGGTCTACTTTGGCCAAGCACTGCAGCAGCTGCCGTCACAGCTGCTGGAGTTGCAGGTGAGGGGCTCCAAGCACCCCCTGCCGCCCCTGCCGCCCTCCCTGCAACACCTGTGGATGATAAGATGCAGCCCCGCCCTGCCACCCCTCCCTGAAGCCCTGCAGTCGCTGGACCTGGTAGACTGTTTCGAGCACCCCCTGCCGCCACTCCCGCGCTCCCTGCGCCGCCTGTGGCTCGACTGGTGGCCCTTTGGCAGCAACGTAGTGCTGCCGGACGGTCTGGAGGCGCTGCACCTGGCCTCAACCGGCAGGCTGTTAGCGGACCGCCGCATCATGCCAGTGCTGCCCGCCAGCCTCCTGGAGCTGACGTGCTCGGTGTATACGGCCGACCGCGCTGCCCCTGCGCCACAGCGCCTAGACGCGCTGCCTCCACGTCTGACTGTGCTGTGGCTGGACGGTGTGCAGCTGCGCTGTGCCGTGCCCGCCAGCGTGCGCGCGCTGCGCACCGGTGATGGCTTTGATGCAGCTGGGCTCGTGTTTGAAAGCGGGCGCCCCCCCCGTGTTTTCAGGTTGGGGGGGGGGTCGACCAACGCCATCGCCCGTGGTTTGGGTGAGGGAACACTCTGAATCATCCCTGGCCTTCGAGGACACTGGCCGGCGCGTGTAGGTGTGGGAGCTGTCTGGTGCTTTTCACCGGGTGGACAAATCACCCCACAGGCTTCGGCCTGGCATTTTGCCCCAGCCACCGCAGTATCTGGGCTTAGCAGCCTTTTGAGTTTCTTTCACATGCTGGTGGGGCAGGGTTGCGGGTGGCGGTGCATGTTTGGTGCCGCGTACTGTTTTTATGTGTGGTAGCATGCCTGCAGCAGCCAAGGCGCGTTAGTGTGTCCTACTCGCGGCGGTGCACCAAACTTAGTGCATGCCCCCACGAAGCAGCCACCCACTGCATTCAATGTTAGTGGTGCCAGTACCACCAAGTGACCCACAGTTGTTGGGTGACATGGCTCCCTGTCATGGCAGCCGTGGCGGTGCAGTGCACAATGTGTGGCTGTCTCAGCACGCTGTTGTCTGTTGGTTGTACTTTGTGTGCCCTATGTACATGTCATATTGTCATTTGGATGGTCACTCAGTGACGGCTTGCAGCGTGTGCCCACTACAGTGTAGTGTGGCCCTCACCTGTATGGTGCCTTCACCGCCATTGTACTATAATTAAACTCTGCGTAGGGCGCGGAAAGCCCTTTGCACACGGTGCGTGTGACCAGGAAATCAGACAGGTAGCGAAAAACAAACTGGGA
>JAULBY010046008.1:0-12595 GCA_032358315.1 Ophiocytium majus
AGTGCCCCATGGTGCCACGCTAGATGTGGCTAAAGTTGGGGGTCCTTAAGTGTCCCGATTTAGGCACAATTTCGGTATTATATTTATTATTATTAATATATATATTCATGACTACGTAGTATTAATTAAAAAGAAAAGAAAAATCAAAAGCGTAAGTTGCCTACTAGGAGCTGCGCTGTGTTTCTGCACCTATTAATGGTTCCAACAGGTGAGCGCTGCGCCAGCATGTTCCAGCAATTTTGTGTCCAATACAATTTCCCCGTACTTCTTGTAAGTGCAAGTAGAAATGACAAGGCACATTAAGGAATTGTAAACTGCATGCGTGACATCTGTTTCCTGTTGGCTGCTTTGAGGTAGGATTTACTGCAAGTACAAGAGATGAGCGCAACGTCAACAGTCTTTTCAAGACACACTCCTCATATCCTACACGTGTACACTTCAGTATATACGGTATACCGCTATGGTATGTAATACTAGTCGCAAGTGAGAAGTGCATGACCGTTTTGCAAATCAAATGTGAGGGCTGCGGTAAAGCTCACAGGTGAGCGACAGGTGAGCACTGCTGTTACATAAAATAAGAGGTGAGCGCTGCAGTGCTGCGTGCTTTTTTTGTTTTAAGATGTGATGCAACAGAAAGTTTTTTTGTAAAACACCCAGCGGGCTATATACGTGCATGTCCTACATGATGTTGCATGCTGTACTAGTGATCGGTCATGTCGTGCGAGCAAAAACCTTGATATATTCTACCTACTAGGTACCACATGCCATTTGTGTTAAGAAGGTAGACATCAAAATGGGCTGTATTTACAAGGTGAGCGCTCTGCCAACATCTTCCTATTTTTTTTCCCCCAAAGACACAACTTCCGTATTTTGTAAATATAATAAAATACTCTTACTATGTCAAAACTTCAAGCACATACCCCAGGTTACGTCAGATCTGTTTTCCTTTGCTACTTCGAAGTAGTACTACTGTAATTACAAATGGCTACATGCGTCACTGGCGAGGGCGTGCAATATGGACCAGGAGTGTGCTGCGGCACTGGCTGGAGAGGGGGGCAGACACACCTTTGGTGGCTGCCTCCATCAGGGGTCTGCCACTCACCCGCCACATACAGTGCAGTCGGAATTGCGTGCGGTGTGTACATCCCCAGTGCCCCCGTGCTAAAGCAAGACAAGCACTGTATCAAGCAGGGCATGATACTGTAGTGTATCGTTTATACAAAAAGTATGTGGTCCGTGACAGGGCCCTGGACCCCGCGCCAAACCGGATACCAAATCCAATCGAAGCGCACCAAGCCTCGAGTGTATACTTCAAAAAAGTATTACTGGAATAAAAAGTGTGCAGCTGCGCACCATGCGTGCGCTCAGCTTGTCACTAGCACTGACTGTGTGCCTCGCTACAGCAGCCGTGACCTACCTGTGTCCACTTGCTGCGGTGGCTAGTGCGCATGAGCAGGGCGACCGACTCGAAATGCACAAGTCCCCACTCGCAAATGCCAGTGCACTACCTCATGCTTCCCACAGCACACACATGCATGCCTCGCTAACCACACCAGCGCTCACCGTCCCGCCAGTGCACATCTCGTTCTTCCCACAGTGCACAAATATGTGCCTCTCTCCATCTGCAATCCAATTCGCAATCCGCAACGCTCCATCCCCCTCTCACCACACCCCGCCGCACTGCTGCAGGTCACACCATCGCCACTCACGTGGGCACGGGAGCACGGCCAAGCCAGTGCTCACCCTCCCGCCGGTGCACCATCACATGCTCTCCACAGTGCACAAAATACATGCCTCTCTCAACGCACAATCGCTCACCCCCCTCCCGCCACACGCTACCGCAGGTCACCCCATCGCCACTCCCGTGGGCACAGGAGCACGGCCGAGCCAGCGCCTCCACGCGCCACCAGCGCCACCCCTCTCCCTCCCTCCACCGCCCAGCACCCATGCACAAACCCAACGCCGCCGCTGCAGCTGCCGCCGGGGCAGGCAAGCCAGCACCACGGCAGCGGCGCCGGCGGCAGCGAAGTGGTGATGATGACGCGGCCAACAGAGGTGCTGGGGTGGGCGGCGCGGGCCTGCAGCTGCTGGCGTTTGATGCGCTGGCGAGGGTGCAGGTGGGCGCCTGGCGGGCGGGGGCGCGCGCCGCGGAGGCGGACAGGTGCGCCCGCTGCTGCTGAGCACTGCTGCTGCTGCTGAGCACTGCTGATGGTGATGCTGAGCAGTGCTGGTGATGATGCTGCTGGTGAGCACTGCTGATGATGATGCTGCTGAGCACGGCTGCTGATGATGCGCTGAGCACTGATGATGATGCTGCTGAGCACCGCTGCTGATCATGCTGCTGATCATGCTGCTCATGATGCTGCTGATGATGCTGCTGAACACCTGCTGCTGCCGAGCACTACTGCCGAGTACTGGTGCTGATTAGCACTGCTGCTGTTGGGGCTGCTGCTGATGATGATGCTGCTGCCCACCTGCTGGTGATGGTCACTGCGGTTGAGCACTGCTGCTGCTGCTGCTCAGTGCCGCTGCTGCCGAGCAGTGCTGTCGCTGGTTGTGCTACATGGCCGTCTACTTGAAGTAAAATACATGCACTTGTATACGCTATAGGCCGTATTTGTCAACATACTTCCGAAGTATGTCACACTTCTGAAGTACTGCGTTTCCTGCAAAGTTTATACGCTGTGACCCATCACTAACACGGATGGATTGAGCGGTTCTAAGCTGGCCTGTCACGGCTACTGACCGTGTCTGCGCAGGGAGGCTCAGCAGGCATTCGAGAGCGCAGTGGCCGCAGAGCAGGCTTACCCAGAGGGACTACGCTCCTCCTCACGTGCTGACACGGCCGCAGTTCTGCCGCGCCGCAAGGGTGGCACACGCGGCCCCGCATGTGAGTACGCGCGCTGCCTCGTACGCACGCCATTTTTCATCTGTTTTTGGTGGAGCTGCGTGAGCGCTGGCGAAAGTGGTGCTGCTGCATGGCGGTGTTCAGCGAGCAGTGTGCCACATGCAGTGTGTGTTTGTGTGGTGCTTGCGGCTGTTGTGATGCCCGCCAGGCTGCCGCCCTCCAACACGCCCACCCGCACCCCCCTTTTGCGCTCCCCGCACTATACACTGCACACACGCACCACACAATGCACACGCTGCTCACACACCCACACCTTACCCGCCCGCACTAAGTGGTCACCCCACAGGCTTCGGCCTGGCATTTTTGCCCCAGCGGTATCTGGGCGTAGCAGCCTTTTAGGTTTCTTTCACCAACCACCCACACCCCACCCCACAAACCATTGCCCCAGCAGGCAGTGGAGGCGTTGCAGGCGCCCCCGCCCGCCGCGACAACCCCACACCCCCCGCCGCAGGCAGCGGCGGCGGCGGCGCGGCGGCCGCCACCGCAGCGAGCGCCCTGCGGCAGGAGCTCAGCGCCCAGCACCGAGCCGCCGCGCGCACGCGCGTCTGGGCACAGGAGCGGCGTCTGCGCGAAACCGCTCACGGCGGTGCCGCTGGCACTACTGGGGCGGCCCGTGCCCCTCACGGCGGTGCCGCTGGCGCTGCGAAGGCAGCGGCGGCGGGCGCGGCGGCGGCGCGTGGTGCTCGTAAGGAGCTGAGGAGAGGGGGGAGGGGTGGTGGTGGCGGTGGCGGTGGCGGTGCGGCGGCGCAGGAGCTGGTGGCGTCGATTGAGGGGCTGGAGCAGCGCCTGGAGGCGAGGCTGCAGCCGCCGGTCGACGTCAGCGGCGACTCTGCCGCGCAGCCGTGGAGGTAGCGGCGTACGCGCTGCTAGCCGTGAGTAACAGCCACTTCGATGTGTGCACACGGCCTGGATGTGGCGCCACTGGTGCTGCAGCCACCTCTCCAGGGGGGTGCACCATGGAGGCGACGCAGCTGCGGCGGACGCCGCTGCGACTGGCTCTGCCGAAGTGCTTGCGCGCTCCAAGATTCTGATTTGCAAACAACACAATTTCTCTTTTTTTTGGGACGAGACGAGTGTGGCATTCGTCTGCGTGGCGCCTTGCTCGCGGTGTTGCAGGCCTCTGCCGCTGGTGCTTGTGCCCGCCATCACTTTTGCACAACACAACATGTGTGCCTACAGGTCGTGTGCACCCTCGCTACGCCCCAGATTGTTGGTGCCGCAGTAAAAGCTCACGGTTTGGCTCAAAGGCACCGCTGACCGTGTCTGTGCCAGCAGCCAGTGCAGTGCGCAACAGTGCCCAGGCACCGTTTGTGCTGTTGAGGTCAACCCTATTGTGAGGTACGGACTCCAGGCGGCGGTGTATCCTACGGCGGGCCGGCCTGCCCACACTGACGCTCCAAACGCCTCTCGTAGACGGTTCCCGTTGTGGTTGTCCCCAGTGGCGGTGTGCAGCAAACATGCGAGCAGGCACAGCCCTCATGTGCGGCACGTACTGGGACAAGCCACCAGCAAGCACTGTGTCCGCCGCATTGGGCCGCATGCACGTGGTGTGCTGCGGTGCGAGGGCGGCATGACTTGCAGGCCATGGCAGCCTCAGCAGACAGCATTACAGGCACGCGTCAAGGCCTACTAAGGAATGCTGCAGCACCGCTTTACAAGGGGGTGATTGTACTCGCATCGGACTCCAGTTGGGGCGCGGAAAGCCCTGTGCACATGGCATGTGCGTGAGTGCAAAAAAGCATGATAAGCCATGATGTTGTCAAGTACAGTACATTTGGATGCGCTGTGGTGCAAGGCTTTGCAGCCTCAGCAGACAGCATGACAAGCCTTCTCCACAAACTGCTGTGAGCAGTACCGTACAAGCGTCTAATAATGAAGCATGCATGTATGTGGGAGATGATGCCCAGGCCACCGACTGCGCGTGCGCAGCAGGCCTCCGGCCCTGCACACTACACCGCTGGGCTATGCTGCAAGCTCGCTGGCTCCGCTACCACACACAGGCCATGCACGCGCCCGCCATGCTAGTGCTGCCATGGCTGCGCGCCTGCCGTTACATCAGCTGCAGCGCAACTTACCATGGTGCAAACGCCATTGGCACAAACAACTATATGTGGGGCTGTGCGCCGCCCAAAATTCGGCGTCCACCACTGCAAAGCCCAATCCTCCTGCCACCATCGTCACAACATGCAGCTGCATGTTGCAGCACTTCGCTGGGGGCCACTGCTTGCTGCTGCTGCTGCTACTGCTGCTGTTGCCGCTGCTGCTGCTGTTGCCGCTGCTGCTGCTGCACCTGCTGCTGCTGCTGCTGCTGCTGCTCTCTGCCGCTGCTGCTGCTCCCCCTGCTGCTGTTGCCACTGCTGCCGCCGCTGCTGTTTGCCACTGCTGCTGCTGCAGCTGCAATACAAGTCCTGTGGCGGGCGCTCACCCGCCAAGGCGGCAGGCTGGCACGTGCGCCGCACGCGCCACGTCACAATGCCCCTAGCTTTCTGGTGAGCAAATCATGCTACTGCACACTGGCACTTTCCACAAAAGCGAGTGCGCCATTACACGGAGCCATAGCGCGTGCCCTGCTGCGGTTGCACCAACACCGGTAGAAGTGACACGCAACGGGCGGTAAGAGGTGGCGTCAGCAGCAGAAGCACCTGCGGTGGCGGTTGACAGTGCAAAGGTGGGGCCTGCCTAGCAGCAGCGGACGCAGCACGTCAGCGGCGGCGACTGAGATGGCAATTGGGCGCGAAAGCGCTGCCGCAAACGCAATCGTTGCAGCAGAGGTGCCGCGGATGTTGGGGCAGCTACCGTAGGCGCGCAGCAGGCGGACAGATGCACACACTTGCGCTGATGTCACACGCGGACAGTCTTGGTAGGTGCGTGTCACGTGGCCCACTTCAGGTGTAAGTAGACTTGAAATACCAGGTACTCCCGTGGGACATGGGGCTGTAATCCATTTGACTAGTGCTCTGGCAACGTGCCAGGCTTCACTTAGAGTACGCACAGTGCTGAACATTGCCAGCTTTTTCGCTACCTGTCTGATCCCTTCCCATGTACCTTAGAGTATGCACCACCGTACCATACTGAAGCATAACGCGGAGCGCCAGCGAGGCGGTGTACGCCACTATCACAATAACTTTCTACTTGCAAGTATACAGGTCCACGGATTGGGCCGTTCCACTTTTCATTCCCCCCTGCACAACGCGGTTGCTGCACCCCTCCACAAGCGCAGACAAATGGAATTCCAATGCATGGCTGCTGCGAGAGCCGTCTGTACGTGGCCGCACGCGACCATTTCACTGCTACGTCATGCAGCACATGGTGGTGGGCCATGGCGTATAACGTATCTTATACGTTATACAAAATACGGCGTATTTCTACGTATCTCTACGCCCAAAAACGCGATACACGGCGTATTTGCCGTACAAATACGTTCATCTGCATACGTTATACGGCGTTTTTACATACGTTATACGACGTATAATGCGAAAATTGTACGCTGTGACCCATCACTAGCTGCATGCATGCATGATCTGGGTCTTTGCGTCTGCACGCTCATAATTGCAGCACAAAAATTACACCTACTTCTTCAAGTATGCTGCCGTGTCCAGCAGGGTATGAACACCGGTTCACACACGCACACACACAACTCTGGCGCAACTCACACGTACTCTCTGCGGTGGCGCGCTGGCAATGATATACCTCAAAGCTGAAACATACATAATCCAAACTTCAAGTGCAAGTTGAAGATCACCTGTCTGGGCAGCAGCAGAGGCGCCCACGCTCCGCCGCCCTGCCCCGCCCCGCGCTGCGCATCACGCGGCGGCGCGCCCCCCGTGGTGCTGCCGCTGCCTCTGCGGCTCCCTCCCTGCAGCACACACATGCAAGCACCCAGTGTCAGTTTTCCAAAATACAATTATTTGTTTTAATTAAACCGGTAATATAAATACAGCACAGTTCAAATAATCTACCTGGTAGAGTGCACGTGGCACAAAATCGACAGCACACGTGAGGCTGTCGCAGAGACTGACACGGCGCCGCTGGCACCTCACGCAGCCGCACCAGAAGCGGGGGGCAGCTACCTTTGTGTGGTACCTGTATGTGCTTTAGTGCGCAGGCCTTCTGCTACTGCACATGACGATAAAGGGGCCGCCTAGGACTCTGCATGGCGTTTGGTCGGCGAGTGCAACAAGCGGTCCAACCTGCTGCCGCGCAATGGGACAGGGGGGGGCGGTAAATGGTTTCACTAGAGTAGAACTTTGGTAAGAGTTGAAGTTTGTGTATTAGTCATAGAGACATGAGGGCATGTTGAGTTGAGGTTTCGTAACAGTTTAAGTTGACGTCTTCGGCGGCTCCGGAAGTCACTGCTGCAGGCAGCCAGTGCCCACCCACACCTGCAGCGGTTGCGCCTGTGAGCCGGAGGGCCGGCACGGCACCGGCAAGTTCAATTGAAGTTGCACTTTGATAAGAGCTGATCTTGGACTTTGGTAACAGTTGAAGTTAACACCTTCGGCGGCTGCAGAAGTCACTGCTGCAGGGAGCCAGTCCCCACCCACCTGTTGTGCCTGCGCCTGTGAGCCGGAGGGCCGTCGCAACACCGGCAAAACTGATTGGAGTTGAACTTTGGTAAGACTTGAAGTTGAACTTTGGCAACAGTTGAAGTCAAAACCTTTGGCGTGATTCTGGCAACTCCACAACTCACTGCTGCAGCGAGCCAGTCCCCACCCACCTGCTGCGGCTGCGCCTGTGAGCCGGAGGGCCGTCGCGGCACCGGCGGCGGCGGTATGGTCGCCTTGCACATGGGGCAGGAGGCCTGGCGCTCCGTGATCCAGGGGATGACGCACACGGGGTGCATGGTGTGGCCGCACGGCAGGCGCGTGACCGTGTCGCCGTCGCGGTATTCGTCCAGGCAGATGGGGCACGCCGTTGATGAACTTCAAGTTTCAGTTGAAGTTTGAGCCAAGTTGAGGTTATGTGGGCGGGCAAGGGGATGGGGGGGGCGGGGGAGGGCATGAGGTGTGTGAGGGCTTGCGACTGTGCGACGCGGATGGGGCCAATGGTGAAACTACAAGTTGAAGTTGACTGAAGTTGAAGTTGGTGCCGTGGACGCACGCAAGCGCTTGTGGCGGAGCACAGGCGCGCAGTGCTGACGACTCCCACCACACGCGTTCACATGCACACTGACAGCACCACAAGTTCAACTTGCTCTAACCTCAACTCGTCTATCTCACTTCAACTTCCTTTCTAACGTCAACTGCCGCACCTGTCCTTGCCCTTTGCGGCATCCACCTGCACGACCACCGCCGGCAGGCGCCGCGCCTGCGCCAGCGTCCAACTTCAACTTGCTCCAACCTCAACTTCCTCTGTCACTTCCTTCAACTTGTTGGAGGCACCACACCTGTCCTTGCCCTTGGCGGCGTCCACCTGCACGACCACCACTGGCAGGCGCCCAACTACAACCTGCTCCAACCTCAACTTCCTCTCCAACTTCAACTTCTTCTGCAACTTCAACTTTCTGCAAGCTCACCTGTCCTTGCCCTTTGCGGCGTCCACCTGCATCACCACCTCCGGCAGGCGCCGCGCCTGCGCCAGCGTGAGGGGCAGCGCTGGCCGAGAGTCCCCCTCCCGCCCCAGCAGCAGTCGCTGGCTGTTGCGCGCCAGCCAAGCCGGAGAATAACATTGTGGCAGGTAGGAGGGAGGTGGGGAGGGGTAAGTGGGTGCAGGCGCATGTGTGCTGGTGACAGGCTTTGTTGTTGGTAAGGGGGTGGCTGAGTGAGGGGAAGGGGGGGTGGTGGTGTTGTTAGTTGTTGTGGCAGGCAAGCCGGCCCGCCAGAGCACAAGGTGGCAGGTTGGAGGGGGGTGACATGCTGGCTGTTGAGCGCCAGGCAAGCCGGAGAATAACATGGTGGCAGGTAGGAGGGGGGTGGCGAGGGGCGCGAAGGGGTGAGTGGGTGCAGGCGCCAGTGTGATGGTGACGGGTTTCGTTGCGGCGGCAGGCAAGCAGGTCAGCAGCCCGCCGCCGCATGTGAGTAGTGATGGGTCACGGTGTATAACGTATTTTGTACATTATACAAAATACGACGTATTTCTACGCCCAAAAACATAAAATATGTTCATCTGTATACGTTATACGGCGTACTTACATGCGTTATACAGCGTATTATGCGAAAATCACACACTGTGACCCATCACTACATGTGAGCAAGGAGGTGGCAGGTGCAGGGGGTGGGCAAGGGGGGGGAAGGGCAGACTCGGTGCTGGCGTTATTGTGTTGGTGACGGGCCTTGTTGAGCGGGTGGGTGAGTGGTGCGGGGGGCTGCTGGCGGCTGTGCTGTTGTTGCACCGCGCTGTCGCATGTCAGCAGTGGCAATTGATCAAGCGACAGGTGCTCGTACTTTGCCCCGCCCGTGCCTGCCCCTGCTGGCGCTCGGTCACTTTGTTGTCAGGATGTTGCTGCCAGGCTACTTTGGCAGCAAACATGATCAAAAAATATGCGCGCGCACCAACAAAAAAAAAGTGCGGCCTGACCGGTGAGGAGGGAGGGGGGGGCGGAGCTGGGGGCGGTTTTGCTTTTGTCCACGTTTATGGGCTTACGGCGCTGATGTGTAGCATGGGTTGCTTCTGAGCAGCATGGGTTGCTGCTGAGCAGCATGGGTTGCTGCTGCGCAGGCGTGGGCGGTGTTTACCTGGAGCACAGGAAGAGGCTTGCTGCTGAGCAGCAAGTGTGCTGCTGAGCAGAAGTGTGTTGCTGCTGAGCAGCACGGGCTGCTGCTGAGCATGTGTGAGGGTTTACCTGGAGCACAGGAAGAGGCTTGCGCACAGCATGAGGGCCATGAGAAAGGTCCCCACCACCGCCATCATGGTCATGTTGAGGCTGAAGAAGAGCTGCAGCAACACATGCACATGCCATGGGGCGCAGCAGGCAGGGACGGAGCAGTGTAACATCTTAGTATTATGAGTAATACACTGTACATAAAAAGGTGATATTTGGTGACACAATCACGGGTACTTCTACAAGTGGTATTTTTGTTTTAAATATAATTTTGGTTTAAGAATTAATGCTTTTTGGTTGGAAATATCAAAAAGCACAAGTGTGTCACCTATAGAAAGGGCTGTCAGGCACGTGCTATGGGGCGCAGAAGGCGGGCATGGGGCAGCATTGAGGGTGACAAAGGCATGGCATGTGAGACATACCCTATTCCCTAGCATGTGCATGACATGCCATGACAGCCATGTCCACTCCACCATAACGCGCAAGGAGGGGCAAGTGACACAAGCCTGCATGCAACGTGCCCTCCAAAACTCCTGGCGCCTGCGTGTGCCGCCACGCCGCCTGTGGCGCCAGCGCCCAACTTCCATGCTGAGCAGCACCACTAAAACACACCGGGGCACCGCAGCGAGCCCCACATGCTGCAGGGGGGGGGGCGCGGCGGCGGCGCTCACAGCTCAATGGCCACCACTGTCAACCCTGCCAGCCTGATGCAGTGCATCTCCTGGGCGTCCACACAGGCTCCTTCCAGCCTGGATAGGTCTTGGCCCCGGTGAAATATGGGATGGGGGGGGGGCGGGAAGCCCCGTGGCCTGCGCGCGGGCGACCATGGTCATCACTGTCACCGTGGCAAGGTCCAGCAGCTTGCCCTCCAGGTACAACAGCCGAAAGGGGTGGGTGTTGCGGTCGTAGATGGGCAGTCGGGGCAGAGTGTACACCCCAGGCCGTGGGGCGTACAATCTGCAGCGACATGATCATTTTCAACCGCAACGCCCATCCTTGATGGCTCTTGTGCCTCGAGGGTAACCTGCCGGACCTTGCCACGCTGGCCGGCGCGCAAGCCATGCGGATGGGGGCGGCCCGGGCACCCTCATGGCCTGCGTGCGGGCCACCATGGTCATCACTGTCACCGTGGCAAGGTCCGGCAGCTTGCCCTCCAGGGACAACAGCCAGAAAAGCTGTGTGTTGTGGTCGAAGATGGGCAGGCCGCGGCAGAGCGTACAACCCAGGCCATGGGGCGTACAATCTGCCGCGACATGATCATCTACAACCGCAACGCCCACCCCTTCTGGCTTGGGAAGTTGTGCCCGGAGGGTAACCTGCCGGACCTTGCCACGCTGGCCGGCGCGCAAGCCATGGGGACGGGGGTGGCCCGGGCACCCTCATGGCGGGGTGCGGGTCACCATGGTCATCACTGTCACCGCGGCAAGGTCCGGCAGGTTACCCTCCAGGCTCAACAGCCAAAAGAGGTGCATGTTGCGGGCATAGAGGGGAAGTCGGGGCAGATTGCACAACCCAGGCCATGGGGTGTGTGATCTGCCATGACGTGCCCTCGTATGTGAGCAACACCCACGTCCTCTGGCTGGGGAAGTTGTGCCTGGAGGGTAACCTGCCGGACCTTGCCGCTGTGGCAGTGTTGTCCATGGTAGCCGGCGCGCAAGCCATGGGGTTGCCAGGGCCACCCCCATCCCATTTTTTTCTCTCTCACCGTCCATAGACCTCTTTAACCTGGGAGGAATGTGTGTGCAGACCCATGCTGCACTCAACCTTGAGTGCAGGCTGGCGTCGAGCTGTGAGCACCCCCTCCCCGCCCCCGCAGCAGGTGGGGCTCGCCTGTGGTGTCTGCTGCTGTGTTTTGTGGTGCTGCTCAGCATGGAGCTTGAGCGGTGGCGCCACAGGCGGCGTGGCGGCGCACGCAGGCGCCAGCGATTTGGAGGAAACATCGCACGCAGGCTTGTGTACATTTGCCCCTGCCGCGCGTGTTATGATCGACATCACTGTCAAGCGCATGCTGAGAAAGATGTTGTACACACAAGCTTGTGACAACCACGGCTGCCTGGAATCACAAAGGTCTACCTCATCCACCTAAATGACATGTGACGGAAACATGCTTTAATGGTACTACGTTTGAATGGAATTCGGGCTTGGCAACCTTTTAGGCTTCTTTCACACGTACATGCCTGTATATTGTAGCCGAATCTTACTTGCACTCGTTGGCGTGCAAGAGCCGATGCCACCCCTGCCAGTGTACATAAAAGCCATGGCACATGCCCTGCAGCGCATGTAAACATGTACTTGAAGTGTACACGAACTCACACTCAGTGTAAACGATACTGCATACCACGGTAATAATGAAAACAGGTGTTCATGCCCCCACCCCTCCATGGGTTCGTGCTGATACAGGAATTCACGTGCGCACCTGCTCATAGGGATCCGTGTCGTCCACAAACACCACCGGCCCGCGTGGGTCCGCGCAGGCCTTGGTGAGCCACTGCAGCACCCATAAGTTACCTTTCACCACGATAACATGGCACAGGGTACTTCGTAGTGTTAGCGGATACAGGGAATCATGTGCGCACCTGCTCATAGGGATCGGTGTCATCCAAAAAACCATCGGCCCGCGTGGGTCAGCGCATGCCTTGGTGAGCCACTGCAGCCCCCATCTGTTACCATTTATCACGATAAACACATACATGCACTCATTATAAGTGGATAAAGCGATTCATGTGCGCACCTGCTCATAGGGATCCGTGTCGTCCACAAAAACCACCGGCCCGTGTGGGTCCGCGCAGGCCTTGGTGAGCCACTGCAGCCTCATATGTTACCATTAGTCCCATAAGTATCTGGTCAAAATTTTTCAGCACGTGAGAGCGACCGCAAGCAAAATCTGTGACTGATGCACTACTAACAAAAGTGGTAGCGCAGGCCCA
>JAULBY010046019.1:1785-12593 GCA_032358315.1 Ophiocytium majus
CAACTGCAACTGCAATGCCTACTTCTGCAAGTACAACGACTACTACTGCTTTACCAAATATTGATTTATTAAGCAAAAAAATATGGATTGGAGATAATCCAGATTTGTCAAGAAGGGTACAAGAATTAGCTTTTAAACTTGGTTTTAAATTTGATACTAAAAATCCTACTACTCCACAAGATTTAACAAATGATTCTATATTCTTATTTAGTGATAAAGAAATTATATCATCAAATGTTGGCAAAATTTATTTTGATGAAAATTCTTTAACTGAAATAACCGAAGCAGATTTGTTTGGAACTTCAACTGCAACTGCAACTCAAACCAGCAGTCAAATTGATTTAAAAGATAAAAAAATATGGATTGGAGATAATCCAGATTTGTCAAGAAGGGTACAAGAGTTTGGTTTTGCAAATGGATATGAAAATTATGAAGGTAAAACACCTACATATATGCATAGAAGTTGTATATTTTTTGGAGAAAAAGATGGAAAAAAATATATGTATATTTTACAAGATAGCCGAGTTAATTTTGATAAAGATTCTACAACTGAAATCTTTGAATCAGATTTGTTTGGAACTACAAATGCAATGACTACTTCTGCACCTATTGATTTAACCGAAACAAAAATATGGATAGGACAAGATGAAGCATTTTCAGAAAAAATACAAAAAAGAGTTTTTGAGTTAGGTTGGTTTTGGGATAGAAAAACACCAGACAAACCAGCACATACAGAAGGAACATATTTGAATTTTTGGGCAGATAAAACTATTGGTTGGAGTGATGCAGATAAAAATGATTTTGATAAAATGCCATTTAGAGAAATTTTTGAATCCGATTTATTTCCAACATCAAATTCAAATACACTTGAAGAAGAAATGAAAAATTTTGATTTTTCAAGTTTATTTCCATCTAATGAAACACAAGAAGATTGGGTAAAGAAGTTTACTGCTGATTTAGATAAGTTGGTTATAGGTCAAAGCGATGAGGAATTACAAAATTCTTTTCTTATAGAAAACACACCAGATTTATTAAAAGCAAAAAAAGATTTAGATTCGTTAGTAAAATTATTACCATCTTTTCAACAAAAAAAGTATGCAGTTGAAAGAGCAAAAATATTGAATGAAATTAAAAAACTTCATAAAAAAATTACTTATGAAGGATTTATAAAGCCAAATGAAGCAACATCAAGTAATGCAAATTTATTTACTCCACAAGGTTTATTAGATTATTATTTTACGCAATCTACTCAAAATCCTACTGCTGAACTTGAACCAGCTTGTGAGCTTCCAACACCTAATGGAGAGAAAAGTAAATTACCATTAAGTGCATACTTAAATGTAAGAACATTACAATTTAAAAAATGGTTTGGAGATTGGGAAAAAGCATACGAAAATGGTAACTATGTAAATTGTTCAAAAATGATTGACCCAGATACAAAAGAACCAAAAATATATTTTCATGGAGTACGAAAATATGTTCCTAACTTTGGGCAATTTAGTAATATGGGAGAAGGAGTTGTTAGACCTTATGGAGCATTTGAACCACCAAGTTTTCCAGCTTCATTTTTTGCTGGAGAAGAAGAATATGCAAAATTTTATGGTGGAATTGCAGAAAATATGCCAACACCATCTCCAGATTATAAACCATTTATATATAAGGTATTTTTATCAATAAAAAATCCGATAAGTTTACTACCTTTAGATTTTATGTTAAGTTATAAAGATTTTATGGATTATATATATGTTGGTTATGGAGTTAAAGTAACACCAAATCAAGAAGTATTAAGAATGATACAAAATGATTTAAGAAGAAAAAATCCTATGTGGATATATATTCGTAGAGATATTGGATTGATAGAAATGTTAAAAGATTATGGATATGATGCTTTATTTCAAATGGGAGATATACCAACATTTTTACCAAATGGAGAAGTTGAGCCAGACAGAACAAAACATTTACAAGAAGTAGAATATTTAACTTTTTACCCAAGTCAAGTAAAAAGTGCAACAGTAAAGAAAAGTTTTTATTTTGACTTTTTTAATGATATAAGATTTAAAAACGGAGGATATGTTCGTATATAATAAAGGAAAGTTAGTAAAAAGTGTAGTGCCAATTTCAAATTCGCAAGATGAATTTATCTTTAGATTAGTTCATGTAACAAGTGGTATGACAATTGAAGTTAAATTTAATAGCGAAAGTGAAGTAAATAATAACCCTTATAAAGTTTATAGAGAGGTTAATGATAGCTATGTTATTTATGAAGAATTTTATAAAAAAAATAAAACTTTAAAAGAAAATTTTGAAGAAGCAATTTTATTTTTTGAAAATAATATTTATAAATTAATGGGAGAAACTCCACCAGTTGTAGGAACACCTAAAATGCCAGATGTACCACCAGAAACCTTTCAAGAAGTTCCTATTATTGGAGATATTATTCAAGTTGGAAATAAGTACGGAATGGTAACAGATGTTATAGATACACAAGTTGTTACAAAAGAATTAACTAAAGATGAAGCTATGCGTATTTTACAAAACAAAAAAAATGCTTTAATTTCAATTTCACAAGCTGGAAATACAACCGATGATTTAGATTTTGATATGCCAAGTTTTGATGATGGGGGAAGTATATCTTCTACAATTGTGTTTAATACTGATAAAGATAAGATAACTATTTTAAGAGTTAAACCACCACAAACTGGAGGAACACCACCTCCACCAGATGATGGAACACCACCAGAACCACCAGAGCCACAACCAGACAATGTAAAAGACCCATTTGATGAAACTCCACCTACACCTCCAAGTGGAGAAAATCAACCACCACCACCTCCAAAGGGAGGAGAAGATGGAGATGGAGAAGATGGAGATGGAGAAGATGGAGATGGAGAAGATGGAGATGGAGAAGATGGAGATGGAGAAGATGGAGATGGAGAAGATGAAGGAGATGGAGAAAATGAAGGAGATGGAGAAAATGAAGGAGAAGGTGCTGATGGGGAATTTGGAGATGATGATAATGGTACTATACAGACTTTAGAAGAAATGTTAAAAAAGATTAAAGAAGATTTTGAAAATGGAAAAAGTTCAAAGCAAATTCAAATTGAACAAGATATGGATGTATTAGAAAATGCTTTATCAACACCTAAAAATCAAATTAAAAACATTTTCAAAAGCAAATCTGTAGTAATGAGTGCAATTGGAAGAAGAAACATTTTCGGAACAGATAACGAACAAAGATTAAACGATACATTAAACGAAATTTTTAAATAAAATGAAAAACATAACTAAAAAAGAGCTTTTGGATATAGCTGATACTTCTGACAATACAGTAGTACAAGAAATGTTACAGAAAACATTACAAGATGAATTTGAAGGAGATATTATTGCTCAAAAAATGATTCAATTATCGCAACTATTAAGTAATGCTGGAAATTCTAATTTAGATGAAGCAGAAGTCAAAAGAATAGTTAGAGAAGAAATTGAAACTGAAAAAATTACTTTTGATGATTTAGATGAAACAATCAAAAAATTGTTAAGTAATCAACCAACCCAAATTACTTTAAATGTAAAACAAGGTTCAAGCGTAAGAGTAGTAACAAGAACACTTGACCAAAGTGTAACAAGACCTATTGTACAATTAGTTTTAAGCGATGTTTTATCGAGAAATAATGTTTATTTATATGGTGGAGCTGGAACTGGAAAAACTTACCTTGCTAAAACCATACAAGATGTATTAGATTGGGATATTATAACTGTCAATTGTAACCAATTTACTTCTGCATTAGAATTAATAGGTGGACAAACTATTGATGGTTATCAAGAAGGAAAGGTAATTAGAGCTTTTGGTAATTTAAAAGCCGATGGAACTCCAAGTGGTAAAGGTTGTATTTTATTATTAGATGAGCTACCTAAAATTGACCCAAATACTGCTGGTATTTTAAATAATGCGTTAGCAAGTGTTGGAGAATATTACAAAGGTAAAGCTTCTGCAATTCAAAATGCAAAAGGAGATATTATTGAACGTGGAGAATGTTTTATTATGGCAACTGGTAATAGTTTACTAAACACAAAAGATGCTGAATATGAAGCTAACTTTAAACAAGATTTATCTTTGCAAGATAGATTTGCTGGTTCTACATATAAAGTTACTATTGATAGAAAATTTGAGTGGGAAGGAATACTTTTACAGAAATGGGCATTTATATATATTTATCTTTCTAAATTAAGAGATGCAATTACAGAAGAAGGATTTACTTCTAAAGCATTTGTTTCTATTCGTTTAATGCAGTCAGTTCAAAAAACTTACAATGTATTTAGACAAGTTAAACAAGCAAATGGAAGCGTTAAAGATTTTACTATTGAGCCAGATTTGTCTTTTACTCCAGCACCAATTGATAGTGCATTAATAAGTGTTCAGCCAACAACTGTAAAAACTATAGAAAATTCATTAAACGAATTTTTCAGTTTATTTACTTCTGAACAAGCAGACATTTTAAAAAATAAAACTGATTATCAAGGTTGGTTAAATATAGTAAGAGAAAAAAACAAAATGCCAATGGACAAATTAAATACTCCACAAGAGTTAACAGAAATTGATTCAATCATAGCAATATAATTTATGCAATTAAATAATCTATTTGAAGTTGTAAAACAAGTTGGGCAAAAACCCTTTAAAGATTTTGTTGATTTATCGACCACAAATTCTATTTATCAAAGCACAAAAAATTACGATAACATGAGTGTTAATGGATTTGTGTTTGGTCAATTTAAAAGTTTAGAAGATGCTTTTGATAAAAAAAATGAAATAGAAAAAAAGCCATCAAAAAATAATTTTGAAATTAGAGCATTGGAAAATGTATCTAATCGAGAATATAGAAATTATAAAAGTTTTACAGATTATTTAAACGAGCCAAGAACAGAATTTGAAAAGATAAAAGACATAAGCAAAGTATTAGTTGAAAATATTAAAACGCTTATTAATTTAGGTGGTTTATTTTCTAATGACAGAATAATTGTTACAGAAGATACCAGAGGAGTTTTTGATTTTGGATTGGCAAGTTTAGGACTATATAGACCTATTGAGTTTTATTCTAAAAATCTATACGATGATATTGTTGCTGGGAGTGTAAAAAATCCAAATGGTAATTTAGATTTTGAAATAGGAGTTGTTAATCCAGATATGATTAATAAAAAAGTAGTTGGTAGTATTACAAGTTATGTTTTTAAATATTTAGGAAAAAACTATGAATGTGAAAGAAGGCAAAAAGGAACAACAAAAGTTTTTAATGTATTTTCAAATGAATGTTTTTTAAAACCTAACAATGATGGAATTGTAATTACTTATTATTTAAACAATAAAGATAAAGTTTATAATGGTAGTGGAAATGCAAAATTAAAATATGCTTCAAGTAACAAAAAATCATATTTGATTTACAACAAAAAAGATGATTCTGTTAAAAATGTAGATATATTTATGCCAGTTAATTTTTTAGGAGTATCAGATGCCGAAAGAGGAATAGCTTTATTACCAGCATTTTTAATTTCTGCTACTTTAGAGCAATTTGGAATACAATCCAGAATTAACGCTTTAAGACTTGGTAGTGATAAAAAAACACAAATAACTATTTCTATTCCAGTTAAAGATTATAACGAATCTACTAATGAATCTTTCAATAGAATATATGGTTTGTTATCTTTAAGTTCATCTGCTGAAAATTTCTTTGCATTTCATAAAATCATTACTGAAAATGAAGGAATACAAGCAAACGCTACTAATGATACTTCATCTGCTTTTGACAAAGTTGAATATGATGAACAAGTTTACATGGATGAGATGATGCAAAGATATAAAAACTGGTCAGAAGCAAATAAAGACAAACCTTTTTTTAATTCTAAAGTTATTAATCCTAATTTTCAATTTGCTATTGCAAGTACACAAAAAGGTTTAGGTTCGGATTTAGATTATCCTATGATTTTAGAGAATTTACATCAAATATTTTTTCAGTTCTATTACTATATGGATTATTTAGCAATAGAGATGATAGGAATGAGAGAGTTTGTAAAAAGTATTTATAAAAGGTTTACGGAAGATGAAACATTTAAAAAATTATATGAAGTACCATCCAGCAAAACAGATGTTATGAATATAATTAGGTCTTATGTAATTACTATTTTAACTCAAAAATATAAAATTGTTTATGGTGGTAGTTATTTTGATACCCCAGAACAAATTGCTAAAAAAGAGGAAGCTTTTAAACAAAAAATAATTTCACTTAACGAAGAAATAAATAGCATATAATGGAAAGTAAAGTAAAAATAACAAGAGAACAAATTAAAGCGATGCACGACCATTTGTCTGGATTGTCTTTTAATGACAAAAGAAGAAAAGAGGATTTGAAGATGTATTATCATTTTTTAACACCTAAAGATATTTATGTAATGTATAAAACCTTTTCAGTAGAGCCAGATAATAGCATATATTCAAAAGTAGAAATACATTGTATCAAGCCAGATGGTAAAAAAGAAGATTGTGGTTGTCATTACGATAACTTAAAACAAAGGTTAGAATTTGAATCTGGATTAATGGAAATTGATTTAGATGCTAACGGAAAAATAGTATTTATATGAGTATTTTACAAGATATATCAAAGCAATTATTAGCAGTTGCTTCTATGCCACCAGAAAAAAGAAATGATGCTTTAATGGAGGTTAAAATAGAAATTGAGAGTGTTCAATACGATATGGTATTAGAGCAAAAGAATTTGATTATGGATATAATCGATGGTTTGATTGCTGAAAACGATGCTGAACAAATTGCAAAGTCAAAATTGGTATTTGTGCCAGATGTTGAAGAACAAATTGCACCTACTAAAAAAACAAGAGCAAATAAAGTTGTTACACCAGTTGTAGAATCAACATTAGAAGATTTGCCAGATTTTATAAATTCTAAAACATTTATAAAAGATTTACCAGTACAAGTTTTAAAGTTAGCTCTTTTAAGAATGAAAGAAGAAGATAAAGATAATACTTTTACTGACTATGATACATTAGGAAGTTTGTTAGATTGGGATAAAACTCCAGAGGGTATTGTTTTCTGGTCAAATATAATTGATTTTGGTTCTTTAAAAGAGTTTAAAAAGCTATATGGTAACAAAGGAGAGAAGGTTGATGAAGTAATTGAATTTTCTGAATTAAATGAGTTTGTTGAAGGTTTATCACAACAGAGTGGAGAAGCTCCAGCAGTACAATTAACAGAATTGCCAGATTCTATTGATAGAGAAACGTTAGTAAAAGATTTGCCAGAACAAGTAAAAAAGTTAGTTAAATTTACAAACGAATCTTCTACATGGACTTTACAATTAGACAAATCAATACTAAATGCTTTTCAATGGGATAAAACTCCTCAAGGAGAAGATTTTTGGGAAAATATAAATGAAAAAGGCGATTTAACAGAATTTAAAAGAATTTTTGGCAACAAAGGAGAAAGTGTTGATAATTTTATTAATGGATTGGTTACTTTTAACGAATTAGAAGAAAATGAATCAGCACCAGCACCAGCAGTTGCAAAACAAAAATTAATATTTTTAAGATTAATTTTTAATCCACCAGTAGGAAGTGCTATAAAATTTGAAGTGTATAATCCAGAAGAATTACATTATATTTTTATAGGAATTTTAGATAAATTGAATGTTGTTTCTTTAACATTTCCTTTTGAAGCAGTTACTGATTTTTCAAATTACATTACAAATGAAAAGTTATATTATCATTTAGACCCAAACGAGGTAGTTGATAAATTAATTGAGAAATTTGATACATTTGTAACTCCAGAAATAGATTGGACTGATTTTGTAAACAATAAAACAGACTTTACAAGAATAGATGATAATAAAAAACAATTAGATGATGCGTTTACTAAAAAAACAAAAGCAGTAAACCCAATTGTAGAACCAATTGTAGAATCAATTGTAGAATCAATTGTAGAAACACCAAAACCAGCTAAAGCAGTAACTTCTAAACCAGTTAAGGTTGTAGCACCAAAAGTAACAAAAACAAAAGTAACAAAACCAAAAGTGGAAGATGACCTTTCATTTTTAAACGATTTAGATAATTTATTTTAAAATAACCAGATTATGACTATTAAACAAAAATTCGATTCTATCGACCAAAGCAAATTAACGGCTGACCAAAAAGCATTTTTAGAAAAAATAAAAGATGCAACAAAAAATTTCACTAATGCTGAAATGAATAAAAAAGTAGAAGCACCTTTAGATGGATTTATATCTAAAGCAAAAGAAAAAATGCCAGAAGCAATTAAGTCTGCTCCAGCAAAAAGAACTACTAAAGCAAAAGCAAAATCAAGTACTCCATCAAAACCAAAACGTACTGCAATGTCTTTGGCTAAAGAAATTCGTAAAGAAGGAGAAAGCTGGAAAGATGCACAAGCAAGAGCAAGAGTAATGATGAAGGAAGATAGTAAGGATTTAAGCAAAACTGTTGAAACCGAACTTGAAAAATTAACAAAACTTGTAAAAAACGATAAGCATAGAGGTAAACTTGCTGGTATATCTGGAACTGATATTAAAAGAGATGCAGTTAGAAAAGCAAAACCAAGAGGAGTAAGAAAAGTAACTCGTTCTGGAGAAACTTCTAATCAATATGGTACATACAAAAACCATTTAGGTAGAAGATATACTGAAAACAGAGATAGACACTCCGACAGACTTGCACCGAGATACCCTAAAAATGCTCCATTATTAGAAAATGGTGGTATGATGGATAATATGTCAGTACATAATGGTACAGATTTTATGAATACACCAGTTTATGCTAAAGGTGGTGGTTTAAGAACTCACAATGGTAGAGAATATTCTTTAGGTAGAAATTGGACAAACGACCATGAACACTTAAACAAAGGAGAAGAACACGAAGTAAACTATACCAGAAAAGGTAATAAAGGAGCAAGAAAATTTGCAGTAGGTGGAGGAATATTCGCTGATACATTTACTGGAGAAACTGGAACACATTATACTGGATTAGTTGGAGAAACTAATGCAATGTCAAGTGGAGAGATGTTTATGGCTGGTGGTTCTGTTAATTCAAAATTTGATTTAAACGGATTTAAAAGGTTAAGAATTTTTAGAGAATTACAAAAAGCAAAAGATTATGCTGATGAATCAAGAATAAAATTTCCTCATGAAAAAACAGTAGTAATTGAAGATAATGGCGATTATGAAGTTTGGGGAACTGAAAGTTATAAAAATGATAAATTTGGCAATAGAGTTTACGCTGATGGTGGAGCAATAGCAAACCAACAATTAATAGCAGATGCACATTTAAGACCAGCAGAAATGTTTGGTAGAGAAGGAATACCAGCTTATGAAAATGGTGGAGATTTTATGAATAATGTTTATGCTAAAGGTGGTGGAGTAAGACAAGTAGGCAACAGAGAGTATTCTTATGGTAGAAACTGGACAAATGACCATAATCACGTTAACAAAGGAGAAGAACATGAAGTAAAATATACTCGTAAAGGTAAGTTTTTAGGGATATTTGATGATGGTGGTGCAATTAAAAACCAATACGAGGGTAGAACACCAGAAGATATTTGGGATAGTTTAAGTGTTGAGCAAAAAGTACATTTTGTAGATGACCATTTTGAATATTTAGGTATTCCTACTTTGCATGTATTTTTTGTTAAGGTTGCAAAAGAAAATAGACCTTATAAATCTTTACCAGAAAATTTAAAATTAGTTTTTGATGAACATATTTCTAAAGGCGAATACAACAAAGGTGGTGCATTAACCAACGAAAGAAAGCACGTTAACCATAACGAAGATTATGAAGTGCGTTACGCAAAACCAAGACCAAGCAGAAAAGGTTACAAAGGAGCAAGAAAATTTATGTCTGGAGGAAGTATGGAAACACCAAGAATTTACGTTGCTGATTTAGAAGCATACAATAATGGTAGATTAGTAGGAGAGTGGTTAGATTTATCTAATTACAATGATGCAGATGAATTAATGGATGCAATTCAAGATGTATTGAAAAAATCTGGTGGAGAGGAATATGCTATTCACGATGTAGAATATGTACCAAGAGGTATGTATTCAGAGTATATGGGTAAAAGAGATTTTGAAAAATTGTACGAAATGATGGAGTTGGCAGACAGAAATGATTTACCATTAGAAGTTGTTGAAGATGTAGTTAGTCAATATGGTACAGATGCAGTAGATGATTTTGTTGGAAAATATGATAGTGCAGATGATTTTGCTCAACAACTTACAGATGATTTAGGTGGTATTCAAAATTTTATTGATTTTCAAAGATATTTAACTGTTTCAGAAACGGACAGAAGATTGTTATCACAAGAAATGGCTGATAGTTATGTAGATGATATTAGAGATGAAGATGGTGGTAATAGACTGATTGAAGAAGCTAATATGGATGTTTCAGAATATGAAGAAGCTGATTCTAATAGACAAGAAGAAATGCTTGATGAAGCAAGAGAAATTGTTTATGATGAATATTATGATAATTGGTATGATGGATTGTCAGACCCTTATTACTTTTTAGTAGAGGAACAAGGTTTATATGATGCAGAAAGTTTTGCAAATGCAAATTTTGTGCAAGTAGATTATGAAGATTTAGGGGATGCTTTAGAAGATGATTACCTTTACATATTTTACAATTCGGATTTATATGTTTTTAATGTTAGATAATTAAAGTTATGAAAGAAATTAAAAAAAGTGCCAGTTTAAAAAGCAAGGTAAAAAATAAAGAAACACAATTCAATGTTGATTTGGATTATA
>JAULBY010046030.1:0-12592 GCA_032358315.1 Ophiocytium majus
CAGGGGGGCAGGGGGGGGAGTGAAGGGCAGGCAAAGGCATGCACGCTGTGTGAGCAAATGTAACATTTGAGATGTTGCACCTGCTAGGATTGGGCTGGTACGCCTGTGGTATTGCAGACGTTGTACCGGTTAAAACTACGAAGTACAGTAGTATTTACAATTGATAGTACCACTACAACCAGCATTATGTGGGGGCGAAGGGGCGGTTGCAGGAGAGGCACTTGGTGCCTATGAGGAACCTGCTGGGGAGGGAGGGGGGAGGGAGGGGGGGGAGGGGGGAGAGTGAAGAACCGGAGCGGGCATGCATGCTGTTTGCGCAAATGGTGCACCTGCTAGTACTAGGCTAGTACCTATTGCTTGATATTGCAAATGTTCTGAAGTATTTGCCAGTGGTAGTACCGTTACTACTGGCAGTAAGTGGGGGCAAAGGAGCGTGGGGCGGGAGGGGGAGGGGGGGGGGTGGAGAGGGGGGGGGCGAAGGGCAGGCAAAGGCATACATGCGGTAGGTAAAGATGCTACGCGCAGCACCGATGGTGTGATGTGCATGCTTCGACGCACGAGTACACACGCATCCAGGGAAAGTGCGGCGCTGGTCGTGAGAGCGCAGGAGAGTGGCTGGCGAGTCCTCAATGGCCACCTCGCACGTATGCCGCGCTGATTTTTCTCCGAGTATGTCTGGTGGTGTACCTGTGAAACTACATCTTGTTCAGGCAATCCAGAAGTAGAAGTAGAAGTTGAAGTATGTGAAAGAAACCTAAAAGGCTGCTGAGCCCAGGTACTGCCGTGGCTGGGGCGAAATGCCAGGCCGAAGCCGGTGGGGTGATTTGTCCACCTGGTGAAAAGCACCAGACAGCCCCCACACCTACACGCGCCGGTTAGTGTCCTTGAGGGCAAGGGATGATTCAGAGTACGACACCCAACAGGGCTTACTGGTGCGGTGTACCAGCTATACTTCAGAGGTACAGTTTAGCACCAGAGTAAAAAATGCCAGCACGAAGTCATGGTGCATGCCTGGCCCATTTGAACACGCTCACAACTTGGCACCAGAGCAGAATGCAGTCCACTTGAGCCAGTAGCCTGAATGTCGCCATGCAGCACGCCTTATGTGAGGAGGTGGGGTGAGCTGCAGGCGGCAGCAAGCCCACAACCAGCCACCGCCTCTGCCGAGACACTCTTAGGCGCTGTAGCGTAAGCAGCACACGCCACTGCATGTCAGCATAGTGCTCACACTCTTGTGCCCACGGCTTAGCATGCAGGCAGCGCAAACACGCACACAACTTGCTGCCGCTGTCCCAGCCAGTGTCGTCAGCAAAAAGCTGTCGCATCCCAGTATTAGTAGTTGGCGAATGCAGGGTGCGTGGGCAGGCCAGTGGGCTGAGGCAGGGCGCGTGCAGCGCCGCCTCTGCTGCACAGCAAGTGACGGATGCTGCCCGCGCACTGTGCCGCTGTGTGTGCAACAAGCTCAAGCAGCAGCACAACTTCAACATCTCCCCATCAACTTCAACTCCAGCAGCAGCTGCTGAGCAGACCTTTGGCGTCCCACGAGCCACATGCAAGCTTGTTTTACTGCCAGCCAGCGCCCGTCAAACGCGTGTGCACTGCTATTTGACGCCCGTCAAACGCGTGTGCGCTGCTATTTGACTGTGTGCCACAAACCGGCAGACTGCCGCGACTGCTGCGCTTCAAAAAAAACGGCACAAATTGGGCACGTTTTGGGCTCACCAGTGCGGCCCAAACGCCAGATTTTGGCAGAAACCATGGAAGGCACCCCGGGCATCCTACTGCAGGTCCAAGGGGTGGCCATGCTGCTGCTACGTGCCACTTCAGTACATGCATGCAGCATGCATGACCTCCAGGGGTTCCTGCACACCCACAAGTGCCAACATAAAAAGGCCGCTCCACTACCACAAGCTGACACCCAATACCTGCTTCTGTTCCTGTCCCGCACGGCCCTGCAGCGAGCGGCGCGGGCGGCGGCAGCTGCAGCACCACTGCACCGCACACTGCCATGGCAGGCACATAAACGGAGCGGACACCACCACCGGAGCCAGGTCGAGAGGCCAGCGGGGGCGTCCAAGTGGGCATGCCGGCCCGCCATAGGATATACCGCCGTCTGGAGTCCCTACCTCGTCAACGGAACTAGTCTGGGCATGCCGTTGCCTGGGCTGTTGCATGCCCGCGGGCGAAAATCAACGCAGGGTCTACTCGGAGCAGGCGCCTTCCATGCTCAGCGCAAGGGCATCGCGCAGCTGCTCAGCACTGCCGACGATGCAGGCCGCGGCCATCTGCAGCGCTGCAGTGGTCGCGCGCAGGCGCAGCTTGGCGGTGTTGGTCTGCAGCCACAGCTGACCTTCGGGCAGCGCGCTGAAAAAAAGAAGAGACAGAGAGAGAGAGGGTCGCAGGGGCAGCAGTGGGTGGGTTAGTGGCGCAGCGGAGGTGGGTGTGAAATCAGCAGTGCCCTCAACAGAGAGACAATACTGGTACAATGCAAAAGATTAGGATTTGGTGAGAACCACGAAAGTTATTTTGTTCCTAACACCGCTGGTATTTATCCGTGTTTTCCGATACTTGTTGGTCTGCAGCCACAGCTGGCCCTCGGGCAACGCGCTGACATAAAAAGGAAAGCGAGAGAGAGGGGGGCAGCGACGCCAGGGCCGCAGTGGGTGGTTAGTGGCGCAGTGGCGGCGGGCAGAAAAATCAGAAACAGAAATACTTCAAATCTACCACACAAACTACCAAAATTTGGTGCAAAGTAAGAACATGCAGATATAATTTTATTCCCTAGGTCCTTGTCCGTGTTTTCTGATACCAGTAGTAGGTTGGATGAGAATGCTGGGGTAGACAGACAATTTCGGAAGAGAGGAAATACCTTCTTGCGCGACACGGCAGGCGGTACAGTCATGAGTGGCATAATACTTATTTTACTTTTACAATTGAAATAAATAATTTTTGAAAAAATAGACCACCAACTAACCCCTTTGGATTTTAACCATGTTTTTTAGATAATATATATATTGTAATTATTAAAAGGCCAATACATACCTCTGCCATGGGCGCTGACAGGGCGGACGATAAAGTACGGCGTGGGAAATAGGCAAGTGCACCCTCTTGTCACAGCCAAGGTACACGATGCCTCACACCTACTTCTTCGCGGCACTTCTTGGTCTTGTGCACAGAGTTGTGAAAGAAACCTAAAAAGCTGCCAAGCCCAGGTACTGCCATGGCTTGGGCAAACTGCCAGGCCGAAGCCTGTGAGGTGGTTTGTCCACCTGATGCAAGGCACCAGACAGCCCCCACACCTACACGCGCCGGTCAGTGTCCTTGAGGGCTAGGGATGATTCAGAGTACAGCTACCAACGGGGCTTACTTGTGCGATGCCACCTATTGTGTACTAGTACGAAGTGCCAGTATTTCTAGACAGGATTGTGACGGTGCTTGGTCATAAAGGTTACAGTACTGACTTGTGTATTACCAGTATGTAGTAGTACCACGCTACGAAGTACTTGACAAGTATTTCCTGCACAAGACAGTGCTTGGTCATAAAGGTAGTCACTTGTGTACTGAGTAGTCCACATCCCAACGAGATATTTGTTATTTATTTTGTTGAGCTATACCCGCTGGAGGTGCTCTAGGCCTGTACAGGCATTTCAAAGTATTTCTAGACGGGACGGTGCTTGGTCATAAAGGCTACGGTACTCACTTGTGTATTATGTAGTAGTACCACGATACAAAGTGCTTCGACATGCTTCTTTGAAGTAATTCTACACAAGACAGTGCTTGGTCATACTTGAAGTATAAGGTACTCACTTGTGCATTGAGTAGTAATCCACATTGGGCTCCCTCACAACAAGGTGTTTATTTTGCTGTTGTATATCACTAGTATATTGTGTAGTAGTGCGAAGTATTTCTTGTCAACACAGTGCTTTGTGATTGAGGTTGCATCGCTCACTTGTGCGTTGAGTAGTCCACATTGGGTTCCCTCACAACGAGGTGCTCTTGCCGCTTCTCCTCGCTCAGACCTGGGGAAGGGGGATGGCACACCTGGCGGCCACGCACCCACGCACGGCAGCTGTTATGTCGGTGCCACATGTTGGTAATTGATCTCTGAATCATCCCTAGCCCTCAAGGATACTGACCGGCACGTGCAGGTGTGGGGGCTGTCTGGTGCTTTTCACCAGGTGGACTCACCCCACAGGCTTCGGCCTGGCATTTTGTCCCAGCCACGGCAGTATGTGGGCTTAGCAGTCTTTCAGTTTTTTTTCACTAAATCAAAGCGCACTGAATCGCGCGTGCCCGAGAGAGGGGCGTGGCACACCTGGCGGCACAGACCCACGCACCGCAGCAGTTATGTCGGCGCCACGTTACTTCGGAGGCAAATTTGTGCACCTTCTCAAGTGGCAGTGTTTGCAGGTGCAGCCGTATGCAGTCGCTCTGCATGGAACACCTGGCGGCACACACCCACACACGGCAGCAGTCAGGTCGCCCCCACCCTAACTTCTTGATATGGGGCAAAAACACCATCTCAAGTGGCAGTGCTTGACGATGCAGCCGAGTGCAGGCGTCTCGCTGAAGCACGCACCCATGTACAAGTACGTACTGTGACGCGAAGTATCAGTATATACTTCAGTGTGTACATGTAATACACGCCATGTGCGTACGTACACTTATAAAAACGCGTCACTGTTTTTTTGACACAGGCTGAGCATTAGATGCCAGCAGGCGCATCGGCAGCGGCCATTGGAGTGTGCGGCAGACCCCGTAGGGTCCACTCACCTGAAAACCGCAGGTCAAGTTACACCTTCCCTCCACATACCAGCCACCCAAGGTGTATACATGCAGTACATCATGTATACATACCTGAACTACTTCTAAATACGTTTTTCGAAGTACATACATATATGTATCACTAGTACATGTCACTGGTTTGTACAGCAGGCGCGTCGGTAGCGGCCACGGGAGTGGGCAGCGGAAGCAGGGTCTACTGAACCTGGCAGCCGTATGTCAAGCCACGCTTTTCATCCACATTCCAGCCGCAGTAGTGTTGGCGCTGACACTATTTCAATACACAAAATCATCTGCAAACCAACCTTTTCGGTAGCGTCCACTCACCTGGAGGCCGTAGGTCCAGTCGCGCTTTTCCTCCATGTACCAGCCACGAGTTGTACACACGCAACACGTCATGTACATACTTCAGAAGTACATGCCTGAAGCACTTCTCATCGCATGTCACTGGCTTGTACAGCAGACACATCGGTAGCGACCATGGGAGTGGGCAGCGGAAGCCGCAGTGTCCACTGAGCTGCAAGTCATACACCAAGTAGTGCTTTTCCTCCATGTACCAGCCGCAGTAGTGTTGGCGCTGACTCTACTTCGAAGTATATACTTCGAAGTATACGTGGAGTATGTCTGTAAAATCATCTGCAAACCAACCTTGTCAGTAGGGTCCACTGACCTGGAAGCCATACACCAAGTCGCGCTTTTCCTCCATGTACCAGCCGCGCACTAGCAGGGGCACGCGCGCGCGGGCCAGCATGTCCGAATGCAGTGCGCCGGACCCCAAGACTGCCACGTCTCCCCCCTCCTGCGTGCTCAGCAGCAGCCGCCAGTGCATGTGTACACAAGGTTAAAGGAGTGCAAATGAGGATTGTTATTGATGGACCGGGTACATGGCTTCAGCAACGCACAGGGCGGCACAGGTGTAGATGGGGAGGTGCGCGACAGCTAGAGCTGCTGGCTTCGCTGCATTTGCCCAGCTGACTGCCTGCCTGGATTTTAGCTGGACATGTTGAACTGTTGCTGCCCAACACGCCAACCACTAGCGATCACCGACAGGCAAGGGAGCCTTGATTTGAAGGTGTCTAATCACTGCCGAGCACCTGTGTGTCACACGCACACAACTTCTTTGTAGTACTGTACTATGGGCATACCATATACCTACTGCAAAAGTAGCGTGTGTTCGTGTCCAAAAAGCTTCACCAGGTGTAGCTGGGGAGGTGCGTGGCAGCTATAGCTGTTGACTTTGGTGTGTGCTGAGCACAGTACTTGAAGGTGACATTACACCAGTGTGTGGTGCTGGCAATGCTGTATTTGCCCAGCTGGCTGCCGGCCTGCATCTCTACTGGAAACCCTGAATCGCTGCTGCCATACACTAGCAACAAGCCACAGGCAAGGGAGGCAAAGCGCCCCGATGTGAAGGTATCTGACCACTGTTGCGAGCTGCTGACTTTGTTGCGTGCTGACCACAGTACTTAAAGGTGACGCGGTCGTCAGCACATGCGCAGGCACGGGTAGAAAGGAATGCGAACTGGTCCACTGTGGATGTCAAGTGAGCACTGACTGACACCACACGCATGCAGTCAGTGGCTTCAGGGAGACCAGGCCCGGGGCAGCACACGTGTGCGGGGCCAGAGTGGGAAGGTGTGCTATTTTTTTGCGCACCAGCAGAGGCACGCCCGCTGGGGCCAGCATATGTATATATTTATGTATATTTATACTTCAGTAAAGTAGTAGACGAAGTACGTATATACCTGAAGCATACATTTATCCGCGTGCAACATACAACTGCCCAGAACTGCCACATCCCCAGCCTCCTGGATTTTTTTCTTTCCGCGGGGGGGATGCCCACAAGCCAGCCCAGCACGCAAGTGGGAGGGAGGGTAGAAGAAACTTCGACGTTGTCTTCACGTTGTCACCGGGCGTGGCGGGGTTGTTGTGATGCGTTTAGTATAATCAGAGAAAGTGGGTGGATCAGCGAGGGTGCGAGTTGCCCACAGCACGAGCCAACCACACTGAATACCCACAGCAGAGGGACGCAACTGGCGCATACACCCCTGCTGTCCCCCACTCTCTCTGCGCAGTCCACTGCACCGATGCAGCTCTGGGTGCCCCAAGCTATGTTACATACCAACTATGGTATCATATATTTTGTTACATACTATTGCATCATATATTTAAAGGTGTATTTCGTGCAGTACCCGAATGTCACATGACTATTTCTGTTAGCACGCCTGGCGCATCGCACCCCTTGACAAAATCGTGCCAGAAAATACACGTACCTTGGTATCTAGAGCTATTATCTAGAGTGGTGAAGCATATCTCTGTGAGGACGCCCGGCGCTCCACACCCCTTGGAGAAGACGTGCCAGAATATGTTACACCTCATATACTGTACAAACTTCGAAGTATGATGCCTGCTGCGCTAGCGTTAAAATTTCAATGAGACTTCATTAACACTAAATCTTAAAAGTACTACTACTATCAAATCTTGCGCGGTGAATCATACCTCTGTCAGCACGCCCGGCGCTCCACACCCCTTGACGAAATCGTGCCAAAATATGCCCCCGTGCGGCAGGGTCGTGATGGATGACTCAGAATACCATGTCCCGAAGGGCAGCTCGGTGTCCTGGGACGTGCCGGTGTGCCTCCTGCAGTGCGCCACCCAGAGCGAAGAGACATGGTGTCGACAGTATGTGCAAGAAAGACTATAAAAGATTGAATATTCCGTGTTGTGTTATTTCTGCTCCCGTGCATATACAAAGTTCCCACTAAGTTGTCGCCTCTTTTTGGTTACAAAGAGGCACACCAAATCGCGGATTTAATTTACAATTCAATTTCTGAGCGGTTGCTGCGCACGCGACACAACGCGCGGGCAGCACCCGTCACTTACCGTGGAACAGTAGAGGCGGTGCTGCACGCGCACACATCCTGGGACATGGGTTGGTTGGAACAGTAACGCTGTGTTGTGCATGTTTGCAGTACGCCACCCAGCCAGCGAAGAGACATGGTGTCGATATGATGTGAAAGAAAAACTAAAAAGTTGCTAAGCCCAGATACCGCCGTGGCTGGGGCAAAAACATCAGGCCGACGCTTGTGGGGTGATGTGTCCACCTGGCGAAAACGCCAGACAGCCCCCGCACCTACACGCGCCGGTCAGTGTCCTTGAGGGCTAGGGACGATGCAGGGTGCAATTTGCAACAAGGCTTACTGCGGTGAAAAATGGTGTCGGGTATGTTAGGTCTATGCACGCTATCAGTAGAGTGAGTCATCTTGAGATGTGCCCTTGGGGCCTCCTGTAGAGCGCCGCACAGACAGCAAAACTACATGGCTTCCGTACCGTGTGTCAATAGCGTGAGCGCTGACAACACTTTTTCACCACTTGCCAGCAGGGTGTATCCTGGGACGTTCCTGCGTGCCCGATTAGGTGCGCGCCCAAGAAACAACTGTAGACAAGTAATGTGTCAAGGGCCGGGCACACCTGCTAACGGTAGCATACACAAAAAAGAGTAATTCGACACCTGCTTGAAATAGCAAAAATGCGGCCCACATGTGCAGGAGGTAACATCACCCTAGGGTTCATGTCGGAAATGAGACTAAAATGAGCACGTCCGTACTAGAAAAAATGAGAATGTTTGAAGTGGTAAAAATGTGGGCTGCCACCCACAAATCCATGGAGGTGGTTGTGTCCATGACCAGCGTGCGGTTCGGCGAGGTGCTCTGCCCCAGGATTCATCTAGGAAAGGAGACAAAAATGAGCATATTCGTACTAGAAATACTTCGACGTACTGTAGTATGGTATTGCGGCTGATTTTTTTGCCAGTTGCGGTGTTTGCGCACATGTCCATGGAGGTGGAGGTGTCCATCATCAGCGTGCGGTTCAGCGAGGTAACACCCCCTAGGGTTCATGTAGGAAATGAGACAAAAATGAGCATATTAATACTAGAAATATTACTACTGTAGTACCGGTACGTTCTTACGGCAGTTTTTTTGCCATTTGCGGGCTTACGCACATGTCCATGGAGGTGAAGGTGTCCATCACCAGCGTGCGGTTCAGCGAGTTAGCCTCCCAGAGAGCGCAGACGAGAGACCACCTGCAGCGGCAAGCAGCATGTATACAATAATAAGTAACAATACACATATAATGTATAATAAAAATATTGAATAAAATATATAGTGGCATGTACATGCGAGCAGTGACCGCCTGCATGCACTGGTGGGGACAGTAAAAGTGCAGGCGGCAGTCCGGTGCGCCGCAGCAACGTCAGCAGCGCTCAGCAGTGCTTAAATTATGTGGTAATAAAACAGGACTGGGCAGGCATTTGGGTGATGCAGTGCTTGCTGGAGCTCCTGAAGCCCCCTCCGCTTTCGGACGCCACAGTTCGCTCGGGTGCGCGAGTGCCGCCAAAATAAGCATCAAGGATAAGGCATCTGCACAGATGCGGCAGTGTTCGAACTTGTGTGGCAATTTCCGCTCATCGAACACGGCTACAATATTATATATACAATATTATCCGGCGGAAGCAGTATCAGACCCGAATCCATTAGCTGGTAGTGCAATACCACAGAGATGCAATACACCACACACCAATGAAGTATCAGAACTCCATTCGGGGCGCGAAAAGCCCTGTGGCTACCTGCGCCGACCAATAGAAGAAATGATAGTATGCCATACAGGCTGCAAGGTAAGTGAATACTATATGATAATATAATATAATACCGGTAATAATATAATAATGATAAGTGAATACTTCAGAAGTATCTTCAGGAGTACCGGTATATATTTCGAAGTACTTCATGTTCGAAGTATAGAATACCACAGGGGGGCACATGAAGCCCTGTACACGTGCGCGCGGCTGGAAACCGCGCGGTAAGTGGCCTTCTCTGGCTGGTAAAATCATGAACGCGGGTACGCCGCACCTCTGAGCTTGGCGGTTCATGCTGCATGGCTATGGTGCGGGGCCACACTCCCATCTCCAAGGGGACGTGCTCCCAATGATTGAAAACAGAAAATAAGTTTGGTGGCGTACGTACAGGCACTTAACTTGCTCAGCTACAGCGCTTGGGCTAGGGTGCTGAGCAGTAGTCGGATATGGGTAGCAGATCAGTCTCATCAGACCCGCATGTGGTGCCGATAGCTGGCAGCCCATAGGAAAGAAACCTGAAAGGTTGCCAAATTAGATACTACCGTGGCTGGGGTATCAACGCCAGGCCGAAGCCTGTGGGGTGATTTGTCCACCTGGTGAGACACCAGACAGCCCCCACATGTAGATGTGCCGGTCAGCACCCTTGAGGGCTAGAAATGATGCAGAGTACAACGTAAAATTCACTGTTCAACACATGAAGGATGGGGGCTTTTTTTTGTCTTTTGCCTTGGCTTCCCTCGCGTGGCTGCTTCTCGGTCTGCGAATGCAAAAAATGGCGATTGGTATGCTTGAAGGACTTGAAGTACATCGACGTACATCAACATCTCAACATTTGGCAACTGGCTGTCTAGGAATGTATACCCTTTGCACACTTTGTCATACAGCAAGGACCAGGCGTGAGCCACATCCTGTAACGAGTCAGACCTGTAGGTGTCGGGTGGGTGCACAGGTGGCATGTTGTGTAATTAATATAATGTGTAATTGATATACAATAATAAAATATAACATACAATGTGTAACCAATATAATAAATAGCAGGGCACGCATGCAGGTCGCATGCTGTGTAGTTCACGGTGCACGTGTGTTTGCGTGGGGGGCAGACGAGAGGCATAGAGGGCTTGTCTCACGTTGTGTGACTGTGCCCTGCCGAGAAGTCGTTGGCGTTGCGCCCCCAGAGCAAGAACCGCTGTTCCCGGCAGGCCTGGAGGCAGGAGTGCACGCAGCAGTGCAGAAATCCCTTGGCATATTTTTTGAAATTATAATGTTATCGTACTCAGAAGCATGCTCAGGGTTCCTGTAAGGGTGCTAGCCAGCACATGTTGAGCCGGGGCCGCTTGAGGCCACCATACTCTGAGATTCGGCTTGCCACATATTTTGTTGCTAATTCCAAAATAGTAGTAGTCTACGGTTTTAATTTCGTAAAAATAAAATTGCAATACAATCTGGAGAGGTCACTCCGCAGGCACTGGCCTGGCAGTCTCCCCTCAGCCACCTCATCTACTGTACAATAGCTACCTCTATGATGTCATTTTTCAAACCCAAAACCGTGAACAAAGCCTTGGCAGATATCATCCACCAACTTGCCCCTTCGACACTGATGGCACTTGCGACAGCGTGCAGGGCGCAGCGGGTGTGTGGCCTCCACCTATACTGGTGGCGCCTGCCTACAAGTATGCTTAGTGATGAGTCAGAGCTTGTAACGTACTTCAAGAAGTACTGTACAAATACGATCTACACTTTACTGCGTATTTCTACGCCCAAAGACATCAAATACGCGACATCAGCAGTAGTACCACGGTATGGCGTATGTGCCGTATGAATACGTTTACATAAATACGAGTACGCCGTATTTACACACGTCATGCGGCGTACAATGAACGGTTTATACGCCCCCGTGAGCCATCACTAAGTAGAGTGTATGTTCATACTTCTGCTCAATGTAGGTTGCAGCCAGCGGCGTCATACCACCACCGCCGCCGCCGCCGCGCCCAACGCATGCAACGAGCACGACCCACACGATGGCACACTCACTGATCAACCCAGCTGTTGACCTGCAGCGCCTCCGAAATGCGAGTAACTCGATGAGTGACCCATTGACCAACAAGAGTTTCTCGATACTCGACTCACTGAGCAACCCAGAGTCGCTCACCTGCACCGCCTCCGGCGCCGGAACAGCCTCCGCTGGCAGCGTCGAGGCAACAGCCGGCGCCAGCACCTCCCGCAGCCTCCGCTCGTGCGCCAGCGGCGAGTGCGTGCACTTCACCCTCTGCCCCACGGTCCACGCCCCCCCCGTCTCCCTGCCATCGTACACGTGTACGCCCGCGCACGGCCCCGCCAGCAAAGCCTCCTTCTCTGCGATGCACGCCTCTGTGTGGTGCGCAAACACCACGTCCCCCTTGTCCATTGGGAGCCCCAGCATTGCGCGCTCATACCGCGTGCCGATGCGGTCCAGCGCGAGCGCACAACAGCTGCTTAGCACATCAGCGCTAGGCGCGGTCACATCCGGGCCCGCCGCGGCCGGCTGCATCTCGGGCGCCCGCCGAGCGCTGGCGCCGGCGCCCGTGCCCGCCCACTGTCGGCGCCTGAAGATGGCATTGCACCTGGCGGAGGTTGTGGGGGCGCCGTCGGCGGCGCCGGCGTGCTCTGCCGCGGCGGCGTCTGTCAATGCTGGTGACAGAGCCGCCGACAGACACAGGCCGGCGCGTACCAGTGGAAGGCCGTGCATATCGGCGTGGGTGCTGCGAAGGTGTAGGGTGTGTGTATGGGGTGTCAAGCCTGGTGGCACGCGGGGAGGGAGGGCGCGTGGTTGGTGTAAGTGACCAACTTTGAGTGTGTGGGAGCACGGGGGGGGGGTTGTAGTGGTGGGCGAATGCTGGCAAGCAGAAGGTGTGGGGGTGCGCGCCAGCTGCAGTGGAGCGTGGTTGTTGGCGTTGTGCGCGGCACAGGGTCGGGTGGTGCTTGCAACAAAGCTCCGGCTATGTATCCACTTGCCGCCAGCAGCACAAACGCCCCTAATACTCCCGACATTGCTGCGACCACGGCAGCAGCAGCAGCAGCAGCAATAGCAATAGCAGCAGCAGCAGCAGCAGCAGCAGCAGCAGCAGCTGCTGCAGCAGCAGCAGCGGCGGCGGCGGCGGCGGCGGCGGCGGCGGCGGCGGCGGCGGCGGCGGCGGC
>JAULBY010046052.1:0-12591 GCA_032358315.1 Ophiocytium majus
ACGTTGATCCAAAAAATTGTCCGCCAATCCCATTCGACGAGATACGCGCCAGCGAACGGTCCGACAGAGGTGAGGGCTCCTGCAACGGCAAAGAAGATGGCGATAGCCCGACCGCGACGTTCGATTGGGAATGATTTGACGACGATGGAAAGGGCGGCGGGAAACATCAGAGCCGCGCCGATGCCCTGGATTACGCGAAATCCAACGAGCCACGTCTCGGCGATTGCGCCTGTTGGTGTGGCGCCGCATAGAGCTGAAGCGATGATGAAAATGAGTGTTCCGCTGATGACCATTGTCCGGCGGCCGACAACGTCGGCAAGGCGTCCGCCAAGTGCAAAGAATGCGGCAAGCGCCACGAGATAGCCCGTAACCATCCACTGAACGCCCGTTGCGGAGAGATTTAGTTCGCGTTGGATTTCGGGGGCTGCGATCGACACGATCGTCATGTCGATTTGGGTCATCGCAACGACGCAGATCATTGCTCCAAGGGTGAGCTTCTCTTTACCTGTTGTCCCGCTTGACGCTGTCAATGTGCATCCTTTGCTCACTCAGTAACGTTTCAAATCGTAATCACAGTGGCCAGCCGGAGATCGCCAAGCGATTAACTGAGATCAATCCAGACGGTTTTCTTCTCGACGTATTGATCGTAGGCGTAGACCGACTTGTCGCGACCGCCGAATCCGCTTTGCTTGAATCCGCCAAACGGGGTCGTGTTGTCGCCCTCGCTGTAGCAGTTCACCGATACTGTTCCCGCCTCGAGACGTCGGGCGATCGTGTGAGCACGAGTGATGTCGCGAGTGAAGACGCTGGCCTGAAGGCCGTACTCGGTGTCATTCGCTACACGGATTGCCTCGTCGTCATCGTTTACGGCAATGACCGCCATGACTGGACCGAAGATTTCTTCTCGCGCAATGGTCATGTCGGGGTTCACGCCGTCGAAAATCCTTGGAGTGACGAAGTAGCCACCCGCGTTCGATCCGAGCTCCCCGTCGTAAACCAAGTTCGCGCCTTGAGAGTTTCCAAGAGCGATGTAGGAGTTCACTTTGTCGAACTGTTCCTCGGAAATGAGGGAGCCAAGGAGGTTGGTGGGGTCAAGCGGATCGCCCATGGTCCAGTTTTTCGATTCGGCAATCACGTGGTGGAGGAGTTCATCTTTCATCGCGTGCGAAACAATCAGGCGCGAATTCGCCGTGCAGTTCTGGCCCATGTTCCAAAATGCAGCGTTCACAGCATGCTTTGCGACCGACTCAAGGTCTCCAGCGTCAGCGAGAACAACGCAAGGATTCTTTCCGCCGCATTCGAGAACGGTTCGCTTTAGGTTGGAATCGGCCGAGTAATGGAGGAACAAGCGCCCGACCTCGGTTGAGCCGGTGAAGGACACTGCGCCGATCCCCGGATGCAAGCCGATCGACCGGCCAGCAGTTTCGCCCATACCGGTGATGACATTGAGAACACCGTCGGGAACTCCAGCTTCGGAAGCGAGCGCTGCAATCTTGAGTGCGGTCATGCTTGTTTGTTCGGCGGGTTTCACGATGATGCTCGAACCAACAGCAAGTGCTGGTCCGATTTTCCAGCTGAGCATCATGAGCGGGAAGTTCCATGGAAGCACGCACGCAACGACGGGAATCGGTTCGCGCACAATGAGTCCGAGAGCTTCTGATCCGGATGGCGAGGATTCGCCCAGGATTTTGTCGATGCCTTCGGCAAACCATTCGATGCAACGTGCTGTCTCGGGAACGTCAATGTCGAGTGTGTCTCGAATCGGCTTTCCGCTTTCGAGAGTTTCGAGGACAGCGAGTTCAACTCGGTCGCGATCAATGAGTTCAGCGAGTCGTTTCAGTGTTGCTTTGCGTTCGCTTGGGTGAGCCTGAGACCAGACTCCGGAGTCGAAGGTCGAACGAGCGGCGGCAACGGCTCGATCAACGTCACTAGAGCCACAGCTCGCGATTGTTCCGATGACTGATCTGTCGGCTGGATTCACCGTTTCGAACACTTCGCCTGAGGCGGCAGCGGAGAATGCCCCGTTGACGAACGCCTGGGAGGGGAGAACAAGCGACGAAGCAATTGTCGCGAAGTCGTCTCGAGAGAGTTCTGACGTGCTCATTGGCTGCCTTTTCGCTGGTGGTGGCGGGTTGAAATGGTGAAAGTGCGATGGTATGTGAGGGCGCCACGGGGTGCCGCTGGCCGTTTAAGTCAGATTTCATTCACATTTGTTGACAACCTCGTTGCCGCTGCCGCTCCGTTTGCTCTTCGGGAGAGATGGACAGGAAATCGGGACAGGGGGCCGAGGGCTTCCGAAGGGAGTGAACTGGTAGCCTGAAAACTGCAGTCGAGGTAGGGATTCGGACCGGGAGCGGGTGTTATGCGGATGGGTGATGGAGTACCCGCACGCCCACGCTTTCCCGTCCCTTGGATGCGAGCCTCACGAGCCCTGATTCGAAGCGGAGCCATTGGAGTTGTCTTCCTCTTGATCGTCTCCGTTGGGGCAGTGCTTCCGGCGAGCGCTGGAGCGTTGACTCCGACCGGCGGATCAGAGCAGACAGCGCCGGAGAAGTCTTCCAACCCAGATGTTCCCGTGAACGTCTTTGCCATCCCGACCGCCGATGGCACCGAGGTGAGTTGGAAATCTCCGGCGAAGTCTCCGAACGCTCCCGATGCCACAGCGTTCACAATCGTCTCGTGCGGCCCTTTCCAAGTCGGGTCATCGGATTTCAAGAACGCAACGTCAGAACTCTGCGAATCGCAACAGTCGCGTGAGCTGGTTGCAATACCGGCGCGTCAACGCGTCGAGCCCGACCCTTCCTCGAACCTACCTGTCGATCCGTTCTATGTGATTCGGCCTGACGGAACGTTTGAGACAGTGGTCAAATGCAAACCGTCCGCAACGCAATTTTGCGTGATTGCCGTTGGTTCTGTTTCTGATTCAGGCAAGAGCGGTCCCGTTGTCGTCGGATCAGGCGGAATCGCCCCTGAAGCGCCGAAAACCCTGACCATCAAAGCAACTGCAACTGGTTCGGGGCTCGACCTTTCTTGGAACGCGCCGGCCGACGTCGCTCAAGCAAATGAAATGCCCGCGCTCGCGCAATCGTTCGAGGTTTGGCGTGACGATGTGCTCGTAGAGCGCGGAATCAAAGAACCGCATTACGTAGATGAATCCTGTGGCGTTGCTCGTCGATGTCGTGAAAAAGTCTTTGCGATCACGGCAGCTGGTCGTTCAGCAGTTCTCGAAGGTGCGGCCGTAACGTCAGGCACGAAGGCGCCAACGATCACGGCGGCCGCTGAACTCTTGGCTCAAGGTGCCTCTGTGATTTCGGGATCGCTCGGTCATGGTTCCGAAGACCAGCGTCCCCTGGTTGTAACGGCGTCTCCGGTCGGTGACCTCGCTGGCAATGCCACTGCGTCTCCAATGACTCTTTCGGTAGTGGTCGCCGATGGATCTTGGAGCAGCGTTATCCCCGCTTCGGTACCTCCTGGCCGCTACTCGCTGATTGCTCAGCAAGGCTTGTTGAAGAGCGCTCCGATTGAGGTTGGAATCGCACAAACCGTGCCATTGCGAGCCTCGATTTCCGGCGCTTCTGGGAGCGGAGTGCCGCAACTCGCCTTTGGCCCAGTTGTCGTTGTGGGAGACGCGACGGCGAGTCCACCGGCCTCGGCGGTAGCGGTGCGGGAGTTGTGGGGGAGTCTTCCATCAACTGTTGGAGCACGAACACAAGCCGAACTCGCCTCGTGGTTTGATGCGGCACTTGGCAAGGGAAAAGTGCCCGTAGTTTTCGCGGCTGTTTCCGCTGATGGCCGCTGGGTCACTCGCACCTCAACCTCGAACGGGTTGGGGCAGCGCCACGTTCTCGAGGTGAGCCAGATTGTTCCCGGCGTGGGCCTCTCGCGGGTTTTCGTCGAGTTCGATCTCTTGTCTCGTCCATCGATCATTCCGATAAGTCCGACACCATCGATTCTCATTCGGACATCAGCGTTCTCGCCACAGGCAACCGCGCCACTAGCGCCAACTGCGTTGGTGGCGACTCCAGCTAACAGCTCTGCGTCGATCGCGTTTACCTCAGGTGCAAATGGTGGGGCGGCGATAACGAATTACCAGTATCAGGTCGGAGCAGGAGCGTGGACTGCGCTGAGCCCTGCCGATGCCGTTTCCCCGGTGACGATTCCGGGACTCGTGAACGGCACTGCGTATTCGATCAAGTTGCGAGCTGTGAACTCCGCTGGGTTCGGCGCGACGTCTATGGCAGTAACCGTGACCCCGCGGAAAGTTCCTGATGCACCGACAAGTCTCGTAGCAACACCAGCAGATCGATCGGCATCAATTTCATTTGCGGCCGGCGCAAACGGCGGTTCGGCAATTACGAACTATCAGTATCGGGTGGGCACGGGTGCTTGGACTGCCTTGAATCCTGCTGATGCCGCATCGCCAGTAACAATTCCAAGCTTGGTGAACGGAACCACCTACTCGATCAAACTTCGAGCGGTCAACGCTGCTGGTTTCGGTGCGGAATCGGCTCCGGTGTCGGTAGTACCTCTCGTGCCCTCGGCGGCGCCCACATCGCTGGTCGCAACACCAGGAAACGGAACGGTTTCAATTGCGTTTGTGGCGGGTGCAGCAGGTACCTCTCCAATTACGAACTACGAGTATCAACTTGGGACTGGAGCGTGGACCGCCTTAAGTCCGGCCGACACGAGCTCGCCAATCACAATCTCGGGTCTCCAGAATGGAACTGCGTATTCCATCAAGCTGCGAGCGACTGGTCTCTTGACCTCGGGTAACGCGTCACTTGCAGTTTCGGCGACGCCGCGCATTCTTCCGTCTGCGCCGTCATCTCTCGTCGCGACCCCTGGTAATGGGACTGCGTCGATTGTGTTTGCGGCAGGATCGCCAGGCACCGGAGCGATCACGAATTACGAGTATCAACTCAATGGCGGTACGTGGACTGCGTTAGCACCTGCGGATACGGCGTCGCCCGTAGCAATCGCCGGTCTGGTGAACGGAACTGCGTATTCAATCAAGTTGCGAGCGGTGAGTTCCTATGGTGGCGGCGACGCATCAGCCGCTGTCGCTGTCACGCCAAGAGTTCTCGCTGCAGCTCCCACGTCGCTTGTGGCCACACCCGGTAACGGATCTGCATCGATTGCATTTACTGCGGGTGCTGCGGGTACGGCCCCGATCACGAACTACGAATACAAGGTTGGCAGCGGAGCATGGACCGCGCTTAGTCCCGCAGACGCGGCATCGCCTGTCACGATTCCCGGCCTCACAAATGGCAACTTCACGTCGGTTGCGCTTCGACCGGTGAGCTCATATGGCGCTGGAGCGTCGTCGGCAACTGTCACGGTTACGCCACGAACGTTTGCTTCGCCGCCAACGGGGTTGACTACGCAATATGGCGACAAGTCGATCTCTATCGCCTTCACTCCGAGTGATGATGGCGGGTCGTCAATTACGAATTACGAATACCAAGTAGTTCCGGGCAACTTGGTCACTTTGCCAACGTGGCCGATGACGTGGACCGCGCTTTCACCGGCCGATGCGATGTCCCCCGTCGTCGTTTCGAAGTTGGCTGATGGAACGGCGTTAGTAAACGGAACGAGTTATACGGCACGACTTCGGGCCGTTAATGCTGCGGGGCAAGGATCGCCATCAGCGCGAGTCGTCGAAACTCCGCGAGTTGCGCCGCTTCCGCCCACTTCGCTCGTTGCCACTCCCGGAAACCAGTCGGTGTCGCTGACGTTTACACCCGGCGCGGCGGGTACTTATCCGATTACGAGTTACGTGTATCAGGTGAAGCCCGCAGATAACTCGAGCGACTACGGAGCACTGACAGAGACAAGTCCAGCGACAACCGGCTCACCGATCGTCATTCGCAATCTCACAAATGGTGTGGCCTACAAGGTTCGGATTGCCGCCAAGAACTCGAAGTTCACCAGTGCTGTATCGACCGAAGTGACCGTGACACCGCGGACGACACCATCTGCACCCACCGCTCTCGTCGTGACGCCTGGTGATCGGTCAGCGTCAATCGCATTCACTCCCGGCGCCAACGGTGGCTTGGCGATTACGAATTATCAGTACCAGTTCGGAACCGGCGCGTGGATTCCGTTCAGTCCAGCGGTGACTACTTCTCCGATATCGCTCGCTGGCCTCGTCAACGACACCACGTATTCGGTGAAATTGCGTGCAGTGAGTGACGCCGGGGTTGGCGCGGAGTCGGGCGCTGCAATCGTCCGTCCCGGCGGAATTCCGGCCGCTCCAACCACTCTTGTCGCAGTCTCCAGAGACGGTGCTGCCACCATTTCGTTTACCGCACCACCGGTAACTGGGCTCCCGATTACCGCTTACACCGTCTCAACGACAGGTCCCTCTCCGAAGTCGTTTACGTGCACCTCGCTGCTTGGCGTTCCACCTCCGTCGTGCACCCTGAACGGACTGACCAATGGCCAGTCGTATTCCTTCACGGTGACAGCAAGGAATTCTGCGGGAACAAGCCCGTCGTCCGTCGCGAGTTCGTCGATCGTCATTGGCGCACCGCAATCACCTCTTGACCTGACCGCAACGCCTCGGGACGGCTCGGTTCAGATTGATTGGACTGCGCCACCCACACCAACCGGGATGTACATCAATGGCTATGAAGTAACGGCTGTCGGTGATTCGACAAAGCGATGCACTGCCTCGGGGGCATTGCCGGGCGACACCCAACCGCTGCGATGCGAGATTTCTGGTCTCACGAATGGCGTTTCGTATTCGTTCATTGCGCGCGCATCGGCGGTAACCACGACCTCGCCTGGCATTTCCGTCACTGGTTCGTACTCGGCGGCAACTCCGTCGGTGCGTCCTTCGGGCCTTCCGAGTGCGCCAACGCCGGTCACTGCCTATTCATTGCCTGGCGGCGCGGTTGTTGCATGGTCAACGCCAAGTACGACTGGCGGAACGACGATCACCGGCTACAAGGTGACCGTTCGTCCGAATGGTCTGGTCCCTGGTGCTGTTGTTGGCGATCCAATCGTGACCACGTTTGATGCAACGGCCCGACTCGCGCGTATTTCAAGTTTGGTCAACTCGATCTCGTATTCGATCGAAGTCGCTGCTGTGAATGACGCGGGGAGTGGGCCAGCGGGCACTACTTCGAGTTTCTGGGCGCCAGTTACGACAAAGCCGCTTGATGTTGTGGCTGTTCCGGGCGACAGCAGTGCCACGGTGACTTGGACGGAGCCGGCGATCGTTCCCGTACCGATCCAGACCTACACGGTGACGGCAACGAACTACTACGACGGCTCTGATGTCGTCGAGCGGACTGCTGATTCAAGTCCGTTCATCTTTACGGGGCTTCGAAACGGACTGACTTATTCATTCACAGTCACAGCAAATAATGATGCAGGCACAAGTCCGGTGTCTGATGCGTCAAGCTCCATCATTCCCGCGGCATTTCCTTCGGTTCCAACGGAAACATCTTTGGACGTGGCGCCTGGAACGGTGTCGGTGTTTTGGCAGCGTCCGATTTCCGACGGTGGCCGACCAATTGAGTCCTACATCGTTGAGCTTGCGACGAATCAGCCTGGTCGCACTCCCGCAACGAAAGTCGTTACTGAATCATCAGCGTGGGTGTACAACGGTCAGGGTTCGTATTTGGCCACGCAATGGTCTGGACTCACGAATGGCTATGACTACACGGTTCGAATTGCGGCAACAACAGCGGCCGGAGACTCCGAATATGTGACGATTGGAACCGTTACGCCACGAGGTCGTACAACGGCACCGTCATTGATTTCACTCTCGCCCTCCAATGGAACCTTGACGGCGAATTTCGCTGCGCCATCAACCGATGGCGGCTCTCCGGTCACCGAGTACGTCGTCACCGACGGTGTTGGGCATTCGTGCACAATCGACGCAATTGCGCATCCAGGAGTTACTGAGTGCACGATTTCGGGACTTGTGAACGGACAGACGTACTCGTTCAAAGTTACGGCGACCAATGCATTCGGGAGTACGGAATCCGCCACAAGAATGTCCGGCGCACCAACAGCGATCGTTCCGGGAACACCTACCAATGTTGTCGGTGTAGGTGTTGATCGCCTTCCCGGTAGCGATGTCATCTACCCGGGAATCATCCAAGTCTCATGGGCAACACCTTCTACTGATGGTGGCGCACCAATCATCAAATACGTCGTTACTGATCGTTGGAACTCGGCAAACACCTGTTCTGCGTGGGTGACGCCGTTGGACCCGACCCCGACATCCTGTGCAATGACGGGATTCGTAGCAGGGTACGGCTACGTGTTCAGGGTCGTCGCATGGAACGCGGTTGGCGCAAGTGTCGCGTCGTCGGTGTCGGCTCCTGCATTCGCAGGTGGAACACCAAACGCGCCAGAGATCACAGGAATTACCGGTGGTTTTCGTTCGGTCGATGTAGGTGGCGGATTTATGTCCTACGCAACGGCTACAGCGACGGTCTCTCCCGGAGCGACGAATGGTCGTCCGATAACTGGTTATCGACTTAAGGCAGTCGACCAATCGAACCAGTACACGCAATATTTCACGAGTGCAACGGCAACAATCGTCGCGGATCAACTCTCTGCTGGACGTTCGTATCGTCTGAGCGTCCAAGCACAAAATGATTTCGGATATGGAGATTGGTCCCCTCAATCGTCGACCATCTACGCAAGTTACCCACCTCTTGCGGCGACAGGAGTAACGGCGGTACCTACCGAGGGTGGTGCGACGATTTCCTACAGTCCGCCGTCTTGGAACGGGTCCAGTGCAACCTATGCAGTGACAGTGAACGACCTCACGTCATTAACAAGTTGGACCGAACCTGCTGAGAGTTACTCGACTTCGGTGAGTGGACTCACCAATGGTCACAGCTATTCATTTGCTATTACGGCGTCGAACTTCGCTGGAGCTGGACCGATGAGCGCCGCATCAGCCCCGGTGACCCCGAACCTCATGCCGAATGCTCCGAGAAATGTTGCTCCGACAATCGGTGATCGGTCGATTTCGGTGGCCTTTGATGCACCTGCGAGTCGCGATGGTGCTTCGATCACTGGCTACAAAGTCTCCGTCACGAATATTTCGTCACGTGCTGTCGTCTCGGCAACTGGTGCAGCCAGTCCTCTCCAGGTTTCCGGACTTACCAATGGTGCTGGTTACCAAGTGAGCGTTGTCGCAGTGAATGGAGCAGTTCTCGGCCAAGCCGCGACCTTCGGTTCAACGGTGACTCCTGCTGGCACACCCGTAATGCTCCAACCGGCTCCGACCTATTACGAGGACAGCTCGACGACGGTCACCCTTACGACGATCAATCTCGCGGGTGGAGCGTTCATCAAATACACGGTGTACGTCTGGGAAGCGACGACACCACTAACTCTTGTGAAAACTGTCGAGACGACGACTTCGCCAGTCGTAATCACCGGTCTCACGAATGGGACTCGCTACGCCATCAAAGCGAATGTCACAACGACTGGCGGTTCGAGTTTGATGATGACCCAAGGCGGTGCGACGATTCTGCCTGTTGGAAGGCCATCGGCGCCGACAATCTCGAACGTGACAGTGAGCGGTACGTCAGCCACGGTGTCAATCGCTGATCCAGCGAGTACTGGTGGTAGCGCCATCACCGGATACACGGTGACGGCAACCAGCTCCACAGATGCGTCGCACACACGCACGGGCTCGGGCTCCGGAAGTCCAGTGACGGTGTCCGGATTGACGCCTGGCGACTCCTATCTATTCTCGGCAGTTGCCTCGAATGCGGCGGGATCAGGTGGAAGTGCTCGCGGTGGCAGTGGACCAGCGTCGTCGCCAGTTGCGGCTGCGCCAAGTGCACCAACGTCGATCACGGCATCTGAAGGCGATGGATCGACACAAATTTCTTGGACAGCTCCTGTCTCAGCGTTTGGTGAGAGCGTTGTTTCATACCGTGCGACTGCGTCTCCGGGTGGTGCGTTCTGTGAAAGCACTGTCTTGCAAAACTGTTTGATTGCCGGGCTCACGAATTACACGCCGTATCAAGTCACGGTCGTAGCGCGTAATGCCGGTGGCTCAACCTCGGCGTCAAGCATTGGAGTGACCCCAAAACCGGTGACATCAGCGTCCTCTGCGCCGAGCGCACCCCGATCCGTTGCTGTCGACCCCCGCTCGGGTTCTCTGGTCGTGACCTGGGCGATGCCGTTGAATGATGGCGGGGGAGCGATCCGCTTGTTTACGGCAACTGCATCGCCGGGAGGCGCGAGTTGCACGTCGCAAGCTCTCACGACTTGCGCAATTTCAGGTGTCGATCCGTACGCGCTCTACACCATTTCAGTGACGGCAACGAATTCGTTTGGAACCTCTAGCGCCGGCGTCTCAACAGAAGTAAGTACGTGTGGGCTTCCAGTGTCACTGTCGGTAGCGGCGAACGGCTGTGATCCGATTCAAGGAGCGGCGAGATCAGTGCGAGCCGAGTTCGTCGATGGCGGCGTCAAAGTTTCTTGGAGCCCTCAATACTCACTGACGTCAACTGCTACAGCAGCACCATCGGGTGGTTCGTGCTCTGCCGATCGTTGGACTGCACCACGAAATGCAGACAACACCGTCTATTGCGTGATCCTCGGATCATTTGATCCCGCAACATCGTTCCGAGTGAGTTCGGGGAGTTGGCCGCGCGACACCTCGGGAAGTGTGCACGCCAAGCGCATCACTCTCGATGTTCCCAGTGCTACACGTGACCTGATTCCTCACGCGACGGGAACGATTTCGGGTGGTTCTTCGGTGCTTGTCGTGGCGGCTCCGATCAGTTGTGCAAACGCCTTGAGTTGCGCAGGTGCTGTCGTGTTCCCGACGAGCGCGACGGGCGGTGTGTTTGATGTTGCGCTCTCGGGTCTTAGTGAAGGTTCGTACAACGTGTTCGCCGCTGACTCCGATACCAGTGCGACGCTGCCATACACGCGACCGCAGGTCATGACGGTCGACCGAACGCGACCACGCCTCGATGTCAACGGATCCACCACGGGGATTCAGACGGTCTTCGGACCGACGGCAAAAGTTTTCGGAACAGCCGAATGCGCAGCATCGACCTCGTTCGGAATCGATTGGTACACAGGTCCAACTGCTGCGGGAAGCGTCGTTGCAACGACCAATCCAGTGCGAGCTTCATCGGTTGGCACGGCGACCTGCACTTTTGAGAGCGCCCTCGCGGGACTCGTCGATGGCACGTACACAACGATCTCCTCGATGACTGACGCGGCCGGAAATTCGACCACGGTAGAAATGGTTGTTGTCGTCGACAACACGGCTCCGGCACTCAGTGTTTCATCGCCGAATGCCGGTAGCACGGAACCTTCGGGCGTCTTCGTCGTTCAGGGCGCCGCGGCAATTGGTGCGAACGATCGAAGTGTGGTGTCGCTTTCGGCGATCAACGGCGCCGACTCAATTGCCCGCGACATAGCGGTCAACAGCGACGGTTCATGGTCCGCATCGTTGGTTCTCTCTCCTGGTGAATGGAGCTTCACCTTCACTCAAAGCGATCTCGCTGGTAACTCGACGGTCGAGACACGCATGATGACAGTCAGTGCAGTGGGGGAGTCAGTGCGCATCGAACTACCTGCCTCTGATGCAATTGTCGGTGAGGCAACGACGGTCGCAGGTTGGGCAATCGCGGGATCAACCGTGTCGTTGGTTTCGGGGTCGACGGATTTGGGTTCGGTTGTTGCCGATGAACTGGGTGCGTGGTCCAAGGCGGTTGTGTTGCCGAGCGACGCTCAAGAAATCGCAGCGACAGTCTTCGACGAGACCGATGTTGTTGCTCTTTCGATCGGAGCTCGTTCGACGTCTGTAGATATTCGGTTCCCAGCGCCCAGCGGTCAGTCGAATGGCCGCCTCCTTTTCGGATCGGGTCCTGCCTCGACCTCCGTGACGGTCCAAATCGACGGCACCTCCACAGTCGTGCAAACGGACTCATCGGGTGTGTGGTCGATTGCGCTCTCATCGTTCTCTGAAGGAGTTCACGTCGTAACAGCGAGCGACGGTTCGACTTCTGATTCGGGTTCGCTCACGATTGAGCGAGCACCTCCGACTGTCGACCTGGTGCAACCTCAGGCAGCACACACGAGTGATCGGACCGTCACGCTGCGATCGTTAGATGTCGCAGGTAATTCCCAAAGCGTTTTGCTTCGCTACTACTCGGGAACAATCACGACCGGCGAACCGATCTTCACTGACCGCGTTGAGTTCCTCAATGGCGTGGCGACAGCGTCAATGCCATCTCAATTGGGTGATGGCCAATGGACTCTTGTCGCTCAGCGTCAAGACGCATCAGGAAATAGCGGTTCGGCGAGCGTCACTTTCGACTTCGACACCACCGCACCAACTATTTCCTCCAACCTTCGACCGGCAATGCCCGGGCCACTGGTGATTTCGGGAGCTGCGAGCGCCGATGCCGGCGATCTGGCACCAGTGATCACGGTTGATGGCCAAAGTTGGACTGCACCTACAACAGGTGCGTTCAGCTATCAACCCAACCCTGCGATCACTTCGGGCACTCATACGGTGATCGTCAGTCAATCGGATACAGCCGGAAACGTTGAGTCGGTGACCGTAAGCGTCATCGTCGATTCCGT
>JAULBY010046063.1:0-12587 GCA_032358315.1 Ophiocytium majus
CCAAAAGCGCCATCAGTGCGTCGCTGCGCACCCGTGCCAGCTGCTGGGCAATCTCCGTCTGCGAGTGCTCCCGGCCATCGCAGTCGAACAGCAGAGCCGCCACATCCAGCACCAGGGCAGCTGCCCCTCCTCCTGGCAGCGCTCCGTCATCTCCCTGCCCTGCCACATCAGCAGCTCCCGCCTGCGCAAACCCGCCGCCGGCGGCTGCATGCACCACCCCCTCACCAGCTCCCGCCTGCGCCGCCTCATCGCCAGCCGCTACCTGTGCCACTCCATCGCCAGCTCCTGCTTGTGCCACCTCCCCTCCCGCCGCCACCTGCGCCGCTCCAGCGTCAGCCCCTGCTTGCTCCCCCTCCTCGCCAGCTGCTGCCTGCGCCCCGCCACCGCCAGCGGCGGCAGGCGCCGCCAAATCGCCAGCTCCCGCCGGTGCTTCCCCATCGCCAACACCCGCCTGCGCCGCTGCGTTTCCAGCTGCTGCCGCGGCCACCTCCTGCTCCAAAGTACATGTACAACAGAAGGGGCACTCTGCCTATCGCCCCTTGTGGAAGGCCGGTCTGGTGCAGGTTGCGCTGTATCATAATAATGATGTTGGTGGGTGTGTCGGTTGGTGGTGTGGGGTCGTTGCCACCGCAAGGAGCGTCAAGTTGGTCTAGTTTGTTGTCTATGCGCCGCAATTTGTGGAGGATGGTGTTGCTGACCTCAGTGGTGCTGGCACGCGATGCGCCGCACTTTGTGGAAGATGGTGTTGCTGACCTCAGTTTACTATTTGTGCTGGCACGCGTGTGGTTTGCAGAGCCATTCCTCTGCTGTGCGACACCAGGCACTCCGGTGCCACCAGCACCGGTGACCATGGGTCACGCTCGGGCGGTGGCCAAGCGAGCGTGTGGCGTCACAAGGCACTACACAGCTGATGTAGTTCAAAAGGTCTAAGTGCACCCACTGGCCCTGGCAGGACGCACGCATGCGTACGCACAAGCATGTCCACTGTGGTGCTGCCACTCAAGTTTACAAACAATTGGCATACATTAAAACTGCAGATCGGCACTGCAGGCACAGCCACATGTGCACGCATTACCGGTGTGTGGAGCGGACATGGCTCACACAAGAAGTGGTCCAATTGTGAACAGTCTTGGCAAGTGGGCGCGCCTCTAAACATTGCTGCCATGAGCCGCCTCACAGCATACACGGCAAACAGCCGCACCACACACATCGGCAGCCACCATCTCGCACATTGGCATTACTGGCGTAGAAGGTGCCGTGTTCCAGCCCCGCCCATCTGCTGCGCCCGCACCATCATGGGCCACACATGCGGTATGTGTTTGAAATTTTACAGGGTGGCTGAACTTACTAGAACGGAGCACAGGCACGGCCCACCAGCACGGCGCACCCGCTGCCTGACTGTGCGCCCTGCAATACGCCAGTATGCCAACATGCTTACGATATTCATTGCCTTAGCGACGCTTTGAATATTCATATGCAGCAGAGAGACCGGAAATGCTCCCCAAACTGAGCTCACGAGTGCCAAGCCGCTATGGCTTGCTCTGCGCGGAAACGTGCGGCATGCGAGCAGATGTACTCTTATTAAACTCCGCTTAGGGCGCGGAAATGTACTCTTATGATGTAGCAGATGTACTTCATGGGGCTGTGATTCATTAGAGTAGTGCTCTGGCAACATGCCAACCCTCCCTAGTGTACGCAATACTGAGCATTGTCAGCTCTTTCGCCACACCTGTCTGATCCCTTTTTCTGGTCAAGCGCACCGTGTGCAAAGGGCTGTCCGCGCCCGAAGCAGATTTAATTAAAGTACTTCAAAAGCACTGACTCGACAGTTGGGATGGTGTGCAGCTGTACATGTGACAGCAAAACACGACTCAAGTGCCTTTCTGGAGCAGTTGCCTAGTCAGGCAGCCCCTGCACAACCGTTATGACACAATTGCTGGTGCTGCGCGGCGAGTCGTTGCTTAGACGCGTAATATGCACCCAAACAAGCTTGCCAGGGCCCATGTCATAAATGCCAGTATGCCCATGGCCATGGCACATGCCCGGCAGTGTGTGCACGCAAACACACAGCACGCTGAACAAGCAAGAACAACAACTGCCGCTGGACGGCAGACCTGAGCCGCCGGCACGCTAGGGCTCCACCTGCCAGTGCTGTAGTTGTGGCTGGAGGATGAAACTATCCAAACTGGAATGAACGTCATGAGCTCATTTTGAATTGTGTACAACTTGAAGGCACGCATCACATGAGCGGCAGAGAGGGCAGACAAGACAAATGAGGTGACTCAGATATGCAGGTGGCCACATCTGTCCCAAGAAACGAACACAGAATTTCATCTTAAACATCCGTGCCAGCACAGCCTAGGGGCACCAAGAAAGGAAGTTCTTGAGCTGCTATGTGCAAACGCGTGGCCATCGTTCCGGGGGAAGTGTTACAGTGGAATGTACAATGTGCTCCATCTGTATATATTGCTGTAAAAGCAGCAACGGAACCGCTGCCGCACCTCTATATACTACTTCAAGTAGTGTGCAAGAGGAGAGAAACAATACATATATGTGCTCGAACCAACGCTGGTGTACGATATTGAGCGCGCTTGAACGGCAGCGCCTGATGCGGATAGTCCCCCAAATGGGCAGCTTGAAGGCCGGCACAGTCCGCGCACCCCCTACCAACAAGGCGAGGGGCCTACCCACATTTCCTGCAGAGGGCTCTCTGCACGGTCGCCAAGCACCTTGCACGCGGCCCTGCTCAGCCGCCCCACCAGCTCGGGCTCGCCCACCCCCAGCTCGCGTGCCAGCGCCGCAATTCCGGGTGCAGCCCCCGTCAGGGACACCAGCACCCCCCCCCCGTCCTGCCTCGCAGTCGCGATGGCGGTCACAGCGGTGCCCGCCGCGCAGCCGTTCAGGTTGGTGCTGTGCCGGTGCGCCGCCGCCGCGCACAGCACCTCCGGGCACCGCCGCTCCCAGCCGGCGCGCTCGGCGAGGAAGGGGTGGCCCAGCAGCGCGCGCGCGCCGGGGCGCTCGCGCGCCTCGGGGACGAGGCAGCGACGCAAGAAGTCGCGGAAGACGCGCGACGGCGCGAAGCTCGCGCTCAGGTTCAGGCGCGCTGCGGCAACGCTGCTCTTGTGGTACGCGCTGTCGCTGTCCCGCGCGAGGGCGACACCCTCGCGCGTGTGCGCGTGCGTCGCCAGGGCCGCGGCGGCGGACAGGCGCGGCCGCAGGTCGGCACCGACGCCGAGGCCCGCGAGCGCCGCGACGAGCTCGGTCACCGGGCCTGGCGGCACCAGGCAGTCGCTGCCGCCAACAGGAGCGGCGGCGTCGTAGATATTTATGCTCTCCGGCGGCAGCTCGCCCACGTCATACGCGTCGCATATGATGGCGTCGGCGACGAGGGCCATCCCCAGCTGGTCAAACTCGTTGGTCTTGCCGGCAGGGGCTAGCGGGCACAGGCCGCCGTTGGCGGCGGTCGCCAGCGCCATGCCCATGCTCCAGATGTCGGAGTTGAAGGAGTAGCCCTCCATGGCGAGGCGCTCAGGCGCCATGTAGCTGCGCGTGCCTGTTGGCGAGAGCAGCAGGCCGTCGTCCCTGCCGAAAGCTGCGCCGTCCCGTGCACCGCCGCCGCCGTCGCTGTGGCAGGCCCACTTGGCAGCAGTAAAGAGGTTGGGATTGGGGCTGGTAGTACATGCGCTCATGAAAGCCGCCCCGCCGCCGCTGCGGAGTGCTGCTCGCCCAATGGCAGTGCGAGGGCCGTCCACGGCGGAGCCAAAGTCGGCAAGCTTGACCGACATGCTGTTGGTGCCTGCATCGCTCAGCAAGATGTTCCCAGGCTTGATATCTCGGTGTACTCGGTCCATTTCCTCATGTGTGAAGCTGAGGGCCTGCTCGTCGTGGGGGAGCAGAAGAGAGAGGAAAGCGGCCACCAGCGTTAAAAAAAGCGGGGCAGCGGTAGCGGCCGAGCATGGCAGTGCGGGCGCTTCGCTGCAGCAGCAGGGTGAAGGTGTGTGGACTGCTCAAAGCTATTTCAGCTGCGCTAGCATAGGCGCAGCAGCAGCAGCAGCAGCAATCTAAATGATGCTGCGAGCCCTGCGGAACATCAACGCAGCACGTTTGGCACACCAGTGAGTCTTCGGCACGGTGACTAGAACAATAAGCACTGAAGCTGTGGGGGTGAGCACTGAAACCAGAGAAGTCGACAGTGCATGATGTTCTTGCACCGTAACTGGTAACCTTATGAGCACTTACCAGACATGACTTACAGGCTGCCTTCAACACTCACATTGCGCAGCAGCAGTACACATACCTGCAGCACCGAATGGGCGACCTGCGCCAGTCACACACTGCTAGTACTACTAGTAGTAGACACCAACGTTGCGCAGCAGCACTACATGGCACGGAACGTACCTGTAGCACCGAATAGGCAACATGCGCCAGCCAGGGCTCCGGCACTGGCAGCCCATGCTTGGACCAGTCCTCAAGACTGCCGCAGCACGCGTATTCCATGGCGATGCTGGCCTGCATGCGGGACTTGTCGTACTTAACCCCATAAAAGTGGGAGATGTAGGGGCATGGCGTCATCCCGGCGCCAAAAGTGCGCACCAGCATAGGCGCGCGCTGGGAGGTCAGCGCCGCCACCTCCCTGCGGATGAGGCTGGCACACTTTTTGTCTCTGCTGTTGAAGTGGATGACCTTCACGGCCACCAGCTGCAGGGTGTCCACGTCCACCGCCTTGAAGACGCTGGCGCTGGCTCCGCTGCCAAGTTTGGCTACCTGCGGGGGGGGTAGCGCAGGTGTTGAATGGAACCCATCGTCGTCAGGGCCGCACAGCAGGAACAGCAAGATGTACGACGGCACCGCCCAGTCACCTGCGTGCTGTCACCGCGCAGCTGGCGATGTTGATAGGCAACGTTTGACAGTTGGACGCTGCCTCCAAATGCTCGCAGATGCCCACAGCGTGCAGCAGCGGTAGCAGCACCAGCAGCAGCAGCGCCTTACCGTGACCAGACGATCCTGTGCCTCAGCAGCGAACGCGTCATCATCTTGGCTGACAGAGCACCATTCGCTGGGCCAGCTAGGGTCGTCTTCCAGCTGAAGTGAAAGATGAGGCCTGGTGGTGGAGCCGGAAGTGCCCCCGCTGCTGTTGCCTTTGCCGCAGCGAGTGCTTCTGCTGCCATTATTCATGGCTGTGCTGCTTAGGCTGCTTGGGCTGCTGCTGCTGTGCGAGGCAAGCTGGTGTTGTTAGAGTTAGCCGGCTTGCACGGTTTTTTCTTCCACTTCCACGCGATTGGAGTCAGCGCACGCGCTTGCTCAGCAGCAGCAGCGCTGTGTAGGTGTCGTATATGGTACCGGTATACATAAAAGCCGGTGTGCCGGCAGCACAAAGTTGAACGCACACAGCTGTGGTGCGCGTGTGCGAGCGGCAGCAGCAGCAGGTGCAGGCGCAGTGGTGGGGGGGGAGGTGCTCTTCCCCGCAGGAGCGCAGGCATGGGTCGCAGCAGCAGGAAAAGCAAGGAGAAAGTGGCCGACCCGCGGGTGAGTGCTCTCTCACACAAGAGCTTCAGGATCCTGCCCTTGCAGAGTGCCCAGCTTGCGTGTTTGTTTCCAAGTTGCTGTTGCTGCCAACAAATAGCAGCGATAGAGCCACCGCCAACACCACCAGCAGGCGCGCTGTCTACTGCCTCGGCAGCGGCACCTGCACCCGCACCCGCCGCCATCGTCACCCCTGCCTTGCATTGCACCAGCCAGGCAGCAGCACCGGGGGCCCGAAAAGTGTCCCTTGGGGTACAGGGCAGCGGACACCCGCACAGGGTGTTCGGCAGGGGCAGCCCGTGCTAGCTAGTCGTACGCTGCAGCAGCCGCGGGAGCGGGCTGCCGCGCGCGGAAACTTGCGGCGCAGTAATTAATCCTTGTGATGTTGCGGGGCTGCAGTCAGAACCCCTGCGGCGGCGCCACGGAGGCGCCGCAGCCAACACACAGTTGAAGCTGCTGCTGACTTGCCTGCCTGCTGTGCTCCTCCTGTTGCTGCTGTGGTAATTGTGGCGACGGTGGGTCTGCCTGGGTGCTGGCGGCGGTGGCTCGCGGGTGGCGCCAGGCGGTGGCTCTGATAGACGCATGCGAGAAGGGAGACCTGAGGGCGGTCAAGAGGCTCGCGTCTGATCGAGCATTCGGGGTGGACACGGATGTGAATGGCGTGACGGGGCTCATGCAGGTCGGCGACTCTGTATAAGTATGTATCTACATGTATACTGCGAAGTTCATGTATACATATATACACTCACACCGCACACACAAACGAGAGAAAAAATCACATGTGCTCACGTACATGCAAGTGTTCACAAAAATGAAGTGCGTCGTCGCTCTCAAGTGAGCATTTATGTACTTGAGATATGCAACAGCACTAATTCAAGTTACATGCATGGCACACACACTGCACAAGTCTTCGCGCCTGATTTCTGTTGCGGAGCCGGTAGACTGGGGCACACACGCGCGTTGTCAGTGCCCAAGAGCGGCCCCATAGTTTCCTCAGCCAACTCTTTCTACTATAGCTGACACGTATCGTTGAGGGCAACATATGCTAGGGGCACCTCAACTGACAGCAGCACGTCTTAGTAATACCCTTGAAAACTTGTGAAGGCTTCCTGCCCGCAACAAGTGAAGCATCACTGTTTCAACTTTCCACCAGCTAGCTGCTTGTACCCACATGACGTGCACATTGGTGCTGCTTGCGTGTACACTGGGGGCACGTCTGCAGTGCTGCATGCCCGCTCATGACAGGCTGCGGCTACTGTATCATCATACCTCTATACTACTGCTGCGAAGTACTACAGTACAAGCACGTTGGACGATGTGCATACATATAGTAGGTAGAGTTGTGGATAGAAAAAGCCAAAACAAGGGTACGGTGCGCTCGCGATTTAGTTCGCTTGATTTAGTGCGGTGTGCGGTTTACTCTGGACCCCGCACTGGTCACACGATTTAACACAAACGATACAAATGCCCGATTTGATTGAGTATGGGTCCCGCTGTAGTGCGGGGTGCTAGGGGGGTGACACTACCCTGCACTAAATCGCGAGTGCACTGTACCACGCGCCGCCGTCGCCACCCGATGCCGCTGCCGCCACCGCGCAGTTTTTTTGCGCGCTACTGCGGGTGGCGTCTTCGACTTTGTCCTTCGTATCACATTTGTCAAAGTGTCGTCTGTAATCGAACCTACACCAAACCAACAAAACAGCGTTTATCAATAACATGAAAGACATGGCTGGCAGTCCACATGAGACATGTAAACAACGGTAAGCGAGAGTGGAACATGCCACTTTTCTTTTTCTGTGGCGCACCCGATTCCTTCCTTGCGTTGTTGAGCAGTCATCAGTGAAAAGAAAGGTTTGGTGCAAGTTGATGTTCCTGGTTGGCATGCGGGTCCGAGTCTGTCATGTTGTTTTGGGACCCCGCAGGAATGAATGTTGCGGTTCGATGCCATTTTCTTTGTTTGATGCAGGGAGAGGAGCACACGCATACAAACACGAGGTGTTGTGGTGCACTGTGCCAGTATGGTTGTGCATGCGTAAAGGCTTCTAGCAGTCATGTATATCATGTATATTAGCACATGCAACGCTCTCTTGTGTGTGCGTATGCGTGTGTGCGTGTGCTTTTCATGCAGGCATTTATTCCGCCAAGGGGCAAAAGTATGCATAAACTACAGCAGTACAAACACATGGCAGCACATGCATGCAGACACGCGGTAGTGTAGTGCAGTGTGGCAGTGTATACTGCATGCGCTTTTGTACGTGGTGTCTTCGTAAATTCTGTCTTGTGTCTGTGTGTGTCTGTGTGTTTTTTTTTGTCGCTGCATGCCCATGGAGGCAGCACACGTACACTACAGAAGTGCGGTATATGTTTTACTAGTATGCACCATTGTTATGCGGCATCTGTAATGTCTGTGCTGTGCTTGTGTGTGTGCTTCCTTGTCATGCAGGCGTGTGCCCATGGACACATGGAGGTGGTTCAGTTCCTAATTACGGCGGGAGCGGTTAATGGCTGGATGGGACCCACGGAGGACCCTCACAACGCCTTTGCGTGGGCAGCGGAGAGGGGCCAGATGGAGGTGCGCAACCAAAGTACTTCGAAGTATTATATAAATATACGTCTCAATTTGACTCTCAAAAGCATACTTGAAGTGTGTACCATATGTACCTCTTGAAGTATATACAGTAGTGAATCCAACCTTTAAAAAATGGGACCTGTGAGCATGTACCTCTCAGAAACATACTTGAGGTATGTACACACTTCTTCAAGTATTTAGTGAAATACACCTAAAAGGTTCTTATGGGGGGACGCACACAGGAGAGGGGCCAGATGGAGGTGCGCCAAGTACATACTCAAAAGTATACTTGAAGTATGTAGTGCATACATGTACACATAAACAGGCACTTTGTGTGCTGCTGCCGTAACCTTCTGTGAACCCTGCGACCCGTTCGCATGACACTGAGATTGGCCACATCGGGGGGTGTATACCTCAGTAATTATATTTATTGGAGTATATACTTCTATAGTATATAGTATATATACAGTATATACGAGTATGCTCTTCTGTAGTTTTATGTATTTCCACTTGTGGGCATGCAGGAGCCCATGTCATGCATGCCAGCACGCTCGTGGCACATGCCCAGCAGCGCACGCCCACGAGCAAACCAAGTGCTTGCACAACTGAGAACGACCAATTCTGTAGTATACTCCATGTCGTAGTATTCTTGTTTAGAAATACTTGAAGTGCACTTCATGTGTAGTGATGGGTCACAGCGTATAATTTTCGCATTGTACGCCGTATAACGTATGTAAATACGCCGTACAACGTATAAAGATGAACGTATTTGTACGGCACATACGCCGTGTACCGCGTTCTTGGGCGTAGAAGTATGCCGTATTTTGTGCAACGTATGTACTACTGCGAAGTATAAAATACGTTATACGCTGTGATTCACTGACCCATCACTGTTCATGTGCATGGGCAGCGGAGTGTGTGGCACTACAGACATGGTGAAAGCACTTCATGTGGTGGCACTGCAATTATATACACACTTCGACGTACCACTGGTAGTACACCACAGAGGTGTGTATGGTGCTCAAGCGAGGGACACGTGTACTGTGGGCACTGCTCAGCACCTGGCAGTGCAGAAGGTACATGATGGTACTTGTGATTTGTGGACAGCCTCTCATGTGGTGCCACTACTATGTAAGTGTTACTTCTGAGAGTACATCGCTGTGGCCCAGTGACGACCCTCACCTGTGGGCCACCGCGTATGAATGTGATGCGGCACATAAAGCTGTTTTTATAACCTTGTCATCCTACCGAGGACATGTGGTGCTATACTCTGATCTGCTCAACGGCAAGTGTGATGCACGATGAAGCCATGGGCCGCTCGTTACACAATTGTTATGTATATTTGATATGTTGTTATATTGTTATATCATATACTATTTTGAAGCATTTACACATCACAGGTGCACCATAACGTGTACTGAACCATCACATGCATCGGTGGCGATGTTATGGTATGAAGCTGGTGGAACCATGTAATACTTCGAAGTGTACTTCGAAGTTTGTGGGCATTGTGTGCCATATTGACCTGGTATAATTGTTGAGGCTAGGCTGCAGGCTGTGGCTGATGTGAGCAGTCTTGTTACCAGGCATGGTACATACCACGTAGTATTTGAGTGGCCTGGTAGGCAGCAAGTGTACGCACACAGCAGGCATGCTGGTGGGTGGCAATGCAGGCACAACAGTGCTCGACAAAATGCATTCATGTACGAATTTGTTAAGGTTCTTCTTGAAGTGTATTGCATGTACTCTTAGCAAACTCCGCTTAGGCCGTTTTTCACAGCGACCCAAAAACGCGCTTGGCCGATAACTAACGTCCCTTCGCGCCGGAGGGCCAGTTTACTCTTTTAAGTGGGCCGCAGCCGACTGGAAACGAGAGCACAGTTATCGGTGGCCTCAAAGCCGCCAGTAACCTAAGCTAACTCTGCACACACGCGCCTGCAGGCGGGCGTGCCCCTACAGGGGCTTCCGCTGCTGTTGAATTGCCTGCCGCGCTGCGAGCCACCCGCAGCGGTTGCGTGTAGCGGCAGCACGACCCGTTTTCCTTTCGAAACTGTTGTCGGTGGCCGATAACCGTGGCCAATAACTGTGCAGAAGGGCTGCAGGGCCAGCCACGGCGGCCGAGAGGCTCGTTGGGGGCAGCGGGTTCCTGGCTAGCATCAGCAGTAGCCTTACTTGCGCAGACGCGCCCAAGTTTGGTGGTGTGTGGCAGCAGTGGTGTGGTGCGCGCTCCCTGCTGCGCTGCACCGTTGGGCGTTTGCAGTTGCTGCATGGCCGCCTGTGAAAATCGTCACCAATTTCCTACAGAACACAGTTATATGGAGCGCGTTTTGGGGTCACTATGAAAAACAGCCTTAGGGCGCGGAAAGCCCTGTGCACATGGTGTGCATGTGACTGGAAAAGCATGATGACACATTGCTGTTGCTAGCGCACAGGACGGCAATGCTCAGCACCCGCACTCTAATATGAGCATGGCATGTTGCCACATTCATGTACAACTATATACAAGCATACTTTTTGAAAGTATACTTGATACACAGTGCAGTACTTACAGGTACCCGTACTTATTTTGGCAACAAAACTGCGGTAACCCTTTGGCTAGCTGCAGCAAGCTGGCACAACAGTGCTCATCAAAACTGCATGATATGTACACACATACTTGCAGCACTTTGTCATCAAGTGAACATTTTGAGCAAGTGTCGAGTCACACGACTCCTCTCTTGCCTGCAAGTATTCCGTCCTTCAGTTACTTGCTTGCAACTAAATCAGCCCGCCCATGCCCGGTGCGCACGCGCCATGCCCCGCTCAGCGCACTGCACAGGATGAAGTGTCTTTTTGTTCTCGAGGAAAAAACAGCGCGCTCACGACGTAGCGCTCTGCTTGAGTGCCGTACATGTATGCCTTACAGTGCGCGGTACAGAGGCCTGTCACCGACCACATCGTTCTACTGTTGCACAATTTCCTGTTTGATTTTAGCCTGGGCCACACGATTGTCACTCTAACGTTGCCGCTGCTGCTGCCACTGCCACCGCTGCCGCCGCTGCCTCTGCCACCGCCGCTGCCGCTGTTACTGCCTGTTGCTGCTGACTGCCGCCATCGCCGCCACTGCCGTTGTCGCTGCTGTTGCTGCTGAGCACGCATTGCTGGCTATTGCTGCTAAGCGCATTGCCGCTGCTGAGCACACAGATTGTGCGTTTCTGGGTTGAGCAGAGCGGCCAGGACTTTGAGGTCATGACCACGGGCCAGGGAAAGCACCGTCGCAAGACCGTGCTGGACTACGTTCTGCAGTCCATCGCGCCCGATGAGGACCCGGAGGAGTCGGCGGCCAAGTATCAGGTGTGTGTCATGCATTTATTCATGGGTTCATTCATGAATGAATGAATGAAGCACCAGAAGGTTGTGCTGGATTTAGATTTTCTGAAGTCCATCGTCTCCCGACAAGGACCTGGAGGAGTCAGCAGCCAAGTACCAGGTGTGTGTTCATGCATTAATTCATGGGCTCATTCATGCATGAATGAATGAAGCACCAGAAGGTTGTGCTGGATTTAGATGTTCTGAAGTCCATCGCTCCCGACAAGGACCTGGAGGAGTCGGCGGCCAAGTACCAGGTGTGTGTTCATGCAATAAATTAATGAATGAATCAATTAATGAAGCACCAGAAGATTGCGCTGGATGTGAATGTTCGGCAGTCCACAGCTCCCGATGAGGACGCAGAGGCACTCGCGGCTGCACACCAGGCGGAACAACACTTGTTACAGTACCACCATCTTTTCAGCAAAGCATGGTTACGACCCTTTTTGGTCAGCTTGGTCAGTGTTTCAAAAAAGAGCACAAAAGAAACAGCAGCCATTCAGGTTTTTTTTAATAAGTATGGCCACTGTTGCCAGGCACCAAAACAACCATGCGCGCGACCGCGGCGGCGGTGAGCGCAGAGGCGGTGCGCTCACCGCGCGCACATGATTCCATTCATTTGTGCGATGCCTGTCATTCATGCACACATTGCCTCATTCATACTTGAAGTGCCAGTAGTATTTACCACCACAGTATGCTTTTTTGTGACGGCGGCCGTACCTGCGGGAGAAGGGCGGTGTGCCCACCTCGCGCACATGATCCCATTCACTTGCGCTATGCTTTTCATTTGTGCGCAAATGGTCTCATTCACATTTGCTATTCTTTTTTTAACAGGTGCTAGCATACCTGCGGGAGAAGGGCGGGCGCTTTGGCGAGGGTGTCACTGACAAGGATGCCATTTTCACTGCCGCGGCGCACGGCAACGCAAACTACCTGCTTTACGCCATTGAGGCCCGCCCCAAGTGAGTCGGGAAAGTGCTAATCTTCTACCTACTAGACCGTCTAGTGCCGCAGTAGTCACCAGAGTAAGTTATTTGGTCAGGCCAAAACAACGGGGGGGGCAAGTTACTTTAGGAGGAGCCTGAAGGGGGGGGGGGGGGTAAGTAGCTTGGTTGTGCCCCAGCCTGGCCTCGGGGGGGTACCATTG
>JAULBY010046074.1:0-12584 GCA_032358315.1 Ophiocytium majus
CAGCCGCGCCTGGCGCAGCTGCGCCTCCTGCATCACAAAGGGCTTGCCAGCCGCCACAAACCCCTCCCACGAGCGCTTAGGTGGCTGCAGCCCCATGCAGCGCTCCAGCACCCAGTGCGTCAGGTACCATGTACCATGTACTCTAAGTATTACTTCGAGTAATGCCCAGTGAAAGTACTTGTGAAGTACAGTACAGTGCTGGGAGGTGGGGGGCTGCTGCAGCGCTAGAGGGTGACACTGTACGCACCTGTCGAGCCCGGTAACGGCATACACCTCCATCAGAGCCGTCACCAGCCGGTGCAGCCTGAGCGTGCTCTCCTCCGCAAACTCGTCGCAGGCCAGTATCTGCCGCAGCACCGCTTGCGCAGACACCTGCGTGATGTGAGCAACAGCCAATACAGCGCACTCGTGATTCAGTGTGCCTTGATTTAGTGCGGTATGCAGACCTGTCACAGGCCACATGACACTACACAAACAATACACAGTGCCCCATTCGATTTAGTGCGCATCTTGCTTTACCGCGGGGTGCTATGGGAGTGACACTCCCCCCCACTAAATCGCGAGTGCACTGTAACCACAATACGTGCACAACGTGGAACAGAGTAAGACGTTGATAAATCAGCCCTGCGACTGGTGGGAGTGGGCGCATGCCAGGCTAAGGCAAGTGGGGGCGGTTTGTTCACATGGTCAAGCGCAAGTAACCGCACCCTACACACGTTGTTTGATACTTTGAGTACATGGTAGGTTGGCGTCCCAGGTACATCAAAGTTACAGCGCATTGACAGCGCATGTAAGCACCTGTGAGTGCTTCGGCTGGGACATCATGCAGCTGTGACGCGCACACGGTTGCATGTGGTTCCAAGGATGTCGAGCATGAAGACGAGGGCAGAAACGCTTACCTCAAAAAGCTCGCCCATGACCCTGCTGTATACCGAGGCTGGCAGCACACCACTGCACACAGGAGCGGCGACAGCAGCAGAATGCATGATGAGGTGTTGGTGTCCGTGCAGACAGAGTCCAACATCCTGTTACCATAAAGATGTACTTCTAGTATGCCAATACATGAGTATACCATGGTATGTTGTGTAAGCACATGCAGGTGAGGCAGTATTACAGATAAAGTACTTGGCAGTGCAGAGCGGATGAAGCTCAAATCATTCACAAGTGCATACAGTGCAGCTTCCATGGCATGTGCGGGTCGGCGTTCAGCACACCCTCCTCTACCCTTTACTGCCGGCTATGCGCACTGCGAGTTAACGTTGAACCATGTGACAGCAACTTGGAGACGCGCCAGCGCAGCACTCACTTCCACGCCTGCGCCAGCTGGCGAAAGTGGTACACAACCCGGCGCACAGCCGCCTCTCCCTCATCTTCTCCACCTGTGTGCACCACGGCAGTGAACTGAGCTGTGTTACTCGCAGTGCGGTGCCAAGCAACTGGCAACAGCGCGCGAGAGCTGCATTGGAGGGGCGCGGCCAGTCTCAATGCGTGGCTGATGGCAGCATGTGCGTGCTGCAAACAAATGCTGCCCCCCCCCGCGTGCAGGCAGTAAAAGCGTAGCACGTGGTGTCCTTTGAGATAAGGGCACTGTGCGTTGCTGCAGTTGACATCGGGTGCTGCCCTCAAACAGCCCCTATGTGGGTCTGTGCGTTGCTGCTGTTGACATCGGGTGCTGCCCCCAAACAGCCCCTATGCGGGTCTGACCACCACACATAACAGTCATGCAATGCCCACACTGCAGGCAGTGATGCGCCTAATGTGGTGCGCTGCGTGTGTGTGCCGGCGACAGCACTGCGCACATGGACCAGTCACATCTCACTGCGCAGGAGCAACCACAGCTCCTGCCTCACTGCTGCACCCGCGCCAGCACACACCCGAGACTGCACGCTCCACAGGTGTGAGGCAGACAGACAAGTGCTGAGCACCTGAGCGCAGGCCTGCTGCCGCGGCCGCGCGTGACAGCTCCCCCCTGCCGCCGCCATAGCTGTAGGCGTCCGTGCCGCCCACAAAGTCAGTGCCAGAGCAGAACTCCAGGAGCTGGTCGCGCTGGTGCTGCATCTGCGGTTTCAACAGGGGCGTAGCGTGCAAAACATGTGAAAACTCAATCTAGGAGCGATTAACTCTAGGTCTCCCCATCGGTAGGGGGCCGTCACCCTGGGCGGACCCGTGCAAGGGGGTGAACAAAGGATAGCGCCTACGAAGGCAGCGAATATCGCACCCACATGTGAGTAAGCGCGTCATGTGCAGTTTCACACAGTGCGGCGTGTGTGAGTGTGTGTGCGCGCGTGGGTGAGAGTTCTGCAGTCCAACACAGTGCAGGGGGTGGAAGTGCACCTGATGCATGTGTGCACTTGTTTGTCAGTGGTGAACACTGTGGCGGGGTACATTTGGGTGGTGGCCCGTGTCAGTGCGCAGCAGGGCTGTGTGAGGCGGGTTATTGGAAGAACGCCGTGACCGCAGTGCCACAAGTGGCATGTGTGGGACGCTTGCACAGACAAGAGTGTGTCCAAAGACACCTGGCAATGCGTACAGTAGCATGGCCATTTTTATGTTAAGTGGCACGCGTGGACGGGTGGTGCATGTTCAGCAGCAGGCATTACACCGACGCAAAGCCCGAGAAAAAGGGCATGTACCACAAGTTGCAGCTAGTGCTGCACCACAATGGAGAGAAGAGGCGGCTGCTAGCTGCGTGTGGCAGCGCACACGAGAGTGCCATTGGCAGCGCCAGCGAGGGCTGTCTGTACTGCACACTTGGGAACGCCAGGACGGTGTAGTCCATGACTGGATGCCCTACACAGCAGCTGGTCGGTCTAGCGCAGTCATTACCTGCGTTCGCAAGTGGCGCTCGCCCAGTTCGCGCAGCAGCGGCACCTGCGCGTGCACACAGTGAAAGCGCGCTCCGCATCAGTGCTGCCCTTCCCCCGCACACAGCAGCGACTGTACGTTTATTAAACTCCGCTTAGGGCGCGGAAAGCCCTTTGCACACGGTGCGAGAAGATGAGACAGGTAGCGAAAAAGCTGGCAATGCTCAGTACTCTAAGGGAAGCCTGGCATGTCGCCAGAGCACTACTCTAACGGATTACAGCCCCATGTCCCAGGGGACCTGCTCTCACTGTACTTCCGCCATAACACATGGTCACGGGCACCGTGGAGGCAGCTGTGTGGTGCTGCGAGGGGAGTGGGTGGCCCCATACACCCGTGTGACCACACCAATGTGATGCTGTGTGCTGTGGCCGCCCACCGCTGTGGTTAGATACTGGTGCGCCAGCACTAGAAGGGTGGGCAAGCGATGACGCAAGGGCACAGTGCCAGGGCGGCGGGACGCACCATGTCAACCATGGTGGCGACGGCGCCCAGAGGCTCTGGCAGCCGCTGGCGGTACGTGTGCGCGATCTGCGGAGCGCGCACAACAACCGCAGCGGCAGCAGCAGCAAAAGGAGAAGAGAGCCACAAGTAATCCCATGTCACTGGCGGCTGTGGCAGCGAGTGCGCGTGCGAGACCAGTTTTTGTACCACGTACCGAGTGAACTGGCGGCTGGGCACGGGGTGCACAGGTGCAGTATGCCCATGTGCCAGGCAGGCCGTCAATTGGCGCACAACCAGTGCCTGCCGGGTTGCAAGGTGCACTCACTGTTGCAGAGTTATGCGCCAGGAACGCGCAGTCGTTGTGGAACAGCGCCGCCAGCCGGGGCACGCTGTCTATCTGCTCCCCGTGGCGAACCGGCACCACCGCGCGGAAGAGCTCAAACACGTCTCTGGCAGTGCTGTGTGGCGCAGCGCACAAGGGGCGGGGGGGAAGCGACACAGGTCAGCCAGCTGAGGAGCGGTGAATAGGCATGGGAGCGCTGTGCACGTGCCATAGCAGTGATCACAGAGGCATGTACTCAGGGCAGTGCTGAGTACTGTTGCGGTGACACCGCTCTAGTTGGTAAACAAAAGGCACACGTGAACAGGGCTGGACGGGTGCCACTCTGGCATGGCAAGCCCATGACAGGCGCGCACACGCAGCTGCAAATGGGAAGCTGCAATATTGTACGCGCTGCTGCTGTGCGCATGTAGCCGCATGGCGTAAGACCGCTAGTACGCCAGCCAGTGTTGAAATGCGTGGCAAGTAGTGGGTTGCCTCACCGGAACAGCTCCCTGGCCACCAGCGGCGGCACCGTGCCGCCCCCCTCGCAAGCCTCCTCCAAAGCCTCGTGAGCCTTGGCGAGAACCGCCTGCACCACCTGCGTCACCTGCAGTGCACCACATGCCAAGTGCACGCATGTACAAAGTCGTCACCACAACCAGCCATATCTGCTCCACTGCCCACCAGCAAGTAGCTGTTCTGCAAGACAAACCACTGCATGCACACGGTGCGGATGAGAGCACGCCGCTGTCGGCGCGCCCGTTTAGGCAGCTGCTGTTGCATGTTGTGAGCAGGCAGGCAGTGTGCGTTCCAGGTGCAGTGGCGCCTTGCCATGACTAATGGAAAGTGCCATTACCTGGCAGGCTTCGAAGACAAAGACGCGCTGTGCTGCAGCGAGCGCCTTCTTGCCCTGCCCCGCTGGCGTGATGACTGCCATGCAACAAACAGTGTGGGTGCCGTTAGCAACTGTGGTGAGCTGCATGGACGGTTGATGAGTCTATGGGATTCAAGCAGGGGGTAAGTAGGAAACCAAGTTACCCCCTGGTTCAAGCGCCGAGCAAAGCTTTACGCGCGTGATGCAGCTGTGAGCCTTGGCCCTGGGCAAGCAGCTCTGATGCGCCTGAACCTGACCCATGCAGTGCAGTGAAAAAAAATGCACTGGACAGGACTGGCGAGCCATGCCATACAACCCAGGTGATGGTTCCACATGTCGATGCAGCAAACTCTGGGTGGACTACCATATACTGCAGTACTATTACGAAGTACCGTACTTCGTAGTACTTCGAAGTACTTTGTAGTACTTCGCAGTACTTGGAGTACTTCACAGTAGAAAACTCTACTTCAGTTAACAGCCAGCCTACGGCGGGCGGCCATTCCAGTACACTCTGCTGCAGCCGCACCAACTGCAGCCTCCACGTACATGGGCATTTTCCTTACGCTTCCGTGACCGCGCGAAACCATCCATCCAAGCCGGTCTGTTGGGGGGTGGGGTGGGGCATGAAGCGGGTGGTTCACTGTACCTGATTCTCCTGCCGGCGTGCTGTTGTGGTAGTCGCCCAGCATGGCGTCGCGCGCCGCGCACAGCAGAACGCGCCGCCGCACCGCCGCAAAGTTCTCCTCTCCCCGACCAACATACCTGGCCATGCCACACATGCGACAGTGACATGTACATGTAGTGATGGGTCATGGTGTACAACCCCCATGGGGTCATGGCATACGTTATACAGAATACGGCGTATTTCCACGCCCAAAAACGCGATATACGGCGTATTTGCCGTATACTACATCCATCTGCATACGTTATACGGCGTATTTACATACGCTATACGGCGTATGATGCAAAAACTATACGCTGTGACCCATCACTAGTGACATGCGACAGCATGCCATGCACCCAGCAGGGCATAAATGAGGGCGGTGCACTGGCACAGCGTTGCCTATGGTAGCCGGTGTCGACCAAGCCCCTCCCCCCCACCCAGGAACCACTCTGTCGGGGCGTTGTGCGCATTAGGTTAGGAAAAGACGGGGGCCTCTTGCAATCAGCATCAGTTCTACTTCAGTAGTGTATAACGTGGTGCATCTTCCAGACACAGTGCCAGGGTTCTGCCAATATGGTGCTGACATGCCCCCCTTAACCACCGCCCACCGGCCTGGCGCAAGGGCCCAATTACATCAGCGTCAGTTACATCAAAAGCCAGCTGCAAATTGGCGGGGTGCTGGGCGCAACTGTGATGCGCTCACCACACTTTCAGATCCTTCACCACAGCCACCATAACCATCGGCTCATGCGGGTTCACATACAGTGGCATATACCACCGCTCCTATGCCAAGTGCAGCATCCGCCATACAACGCCATGCTCTTCAAATGCGCTGCCAGCGGCTGTCGCCGGAAAACGTACGCACCACACCGCCACAATCTGCCAGGCAACACACGCCTCCTTCGCGCACTCACCTGCTGAGCAGCCCCTCCCCCTGCCCAACCCAGTACCCCAGACTCTGCAGCTCCTGCTCAAACGCTGAGCACGCCGGCAGCAGGCGCGTGCAAAACTGCGGCAGCCCCGCCGCCTTGGCCGGCAGTGCCCCCTCCAGGCGCCTCTGCAGCACCTCCCAGAGGCCTCCACGCCCCCCAAGCAGTGCCACGCCCAGATTTGCGGTGAATCCCCCCTGCAGGGCCTGGGGCACGAAGTTGGTTGCGCAGCGGCGTTGGAAGGCGGCAGGCGTTGGCAGGCGGCAGGTGTGAGGTAGGGACTCCAGACGGCGGTACATTCTATGGCGGGCCGGCCTGCCCACACAGACGCTCCACACGCCTCTCGACCTCGAGGTGTGAGAACGCCAGTGGGCCGTACATGGGCCCGCGCCGCGTGGGGTGCATCGTGTGGGCCGTCGCGTCGTGGGCAGTATGGCGTGCTGCGTGTGAAAAATGCACTGACACGCGGCACATGCCATTCCCACATCATGTGCAGCTTTATAGAACCTGCACACGCGCAGCCATTATGGCTTGACGCGGGTCTTGCAAAACGCGAAGGGACACCCACGCGGAGCAGCAACAGTCCCAGTGATGGTGGAGCTCCAGCAAGACACACACAGCATCGCTTGCTACAAAGCACCCGCCAGCATGGGCAAAACTTCTTGACAAATTCCCCCGCCCCCTCCTCCAGCGGCCCAAAGCACACCTGCTCAGCCAAGAAGCGCAGGACCACCATGACGCGGTCCAAAATATCGCAGAAACGCCCCAGCTCCGCCTCTTCACGGCCGCCAGCGGCTGCGCCTCCGCCCTCCTGCCCCGCACCTTCTGGCTCGGGCTGGCGCGGCCGGCGCCGCGGTGGCGCGTATTGCAGCGTTGCCCTGTGCAGGGCAGCCACGTTGGTGCGTACACGCATGGAGTTGGCCATTGCGCAGGTGCCTAGGCACTCGCATATGGGTGAGGTGCGGCACACGACACACCCAGATTGAGGTTCGAAATGGAAGACAGTGATTGTGTGTTGTACACGTATTTGCACGGTTGAAATGTGTTGTCCACGCTGACACGGAGGAGCCGACGCCGCCAGTGGCGCTAGCGTACACTGCACATGCAGTAGAGCACACGCACTAGAGTACATGGCCGCAGAGCTGGAGACAGCTATGCACCTGTGATTGCATGTGCCTTACAATTTGTGGACAAGTATCGACATTTTACACACAGCAAATACTTCAGTAAGTATGTGGTTAACCAACAACTAAGTGCTGCAGTAGTACTACACTGCCCGGCATTTGCCATGGCCACAACCATGCTGCTGGCATGCATGGCATGGGCCCTTGCACGCCCACAAGTGCAAGTAATTACAACTACAACAGTACAGTATGTATGTATACATGCAGACAAGCACGCAGGCTCGGAAGTGTGCGCCCAGTGCAGCACCCGTACCTGCCGTCGGGTGAGGTGGAGATCTGGGGCGGCGGCACATGCGGCGCGCTGAGCAGAGTGTCCAGCACCAACTCACGCAGCGCCGCCGCCACCTCCACCATCCAGTCGTCCAGCAGGTCCAGCCGCTGCAGGGCCTGCTCAGCAGCACAAGAGGCAACGCAGCAGTGTGCTCAGCAGCAGCAGCAGCAGCAGCAGCAACAGCTGCCTAGTGGTGCAGCAGTGGCATGGCCATCGGCAGCGGCAGCAGCTGTATCACCAGCAGCAGCACCAAATGCATGCCGCGGGATAGTTCAAGGTGCTGCACTGCCTTTGCCAGACTTGCTGGTTACAGGCAGTGACCTGGCACTGTGTTGCACGTTCTTCATGGTCGCCCACCCATTTCTTTCACCCTTCCAGTGTTCTAGCCTACACCCATGTACCCTGGTCTTACACCCATATGAACCTGTACCTCACAATTGCGTGTGCCTGGTGCAGCGCCAACATGCAGCCAGAAGTGCGGGCCTTGCGCCAAGCCAGCCACACGGCACACTCGGTCAAACTAGTGGAACACCCCAGCCACCACCTGGTATGACACTGTCTTCTGCTGCACTCTGCGAAAAAAGCCACAAGTGAAAAAAAAGCGCACCTCCAAAGCATCCTGGAGCATGATGGCACCCTCCCCCAGCCTCCCCGCCGCCACCATGGCTGCTCCCAGACGCTGGGCAACAGAGACGGTGCCGATTTCGATGGCAATGGCGCATGCCGCCGCCTCACGCAGTCTGCACTCCACCGCCGTGCGCCGTTGCAGCAGCACACGTCGTAGCGCCTGTGGCAGCATGGTCCATAGCGCTTATGATTAGCGAGCTTTTTGGTGTGAAGCAGTGCAGCTATTGCCGGCAGTGTATGCTGGTGCGTGTTGTTTGCCCTGTTGCGTCGAGGCACAGCGCCCGCAGCCACGGCCCAGTAACACCCAGCAGCAAACAGTCACAAACGGCCAACATGCTCATGCTTGTGAACAGACAACACATGTCATTGCAGGCTGCACAGGTTTCCAGGGCAGATGCAGCAGACGCTGGGTGAGTGAATGGCAACAAGGCTTTGTGCTTGCTGGCAGCAGCAGCTGACCTGGAGTGCCTGGGGGTCAACCGCAGCTGCTCCAGCTGCAATGGAGCCAGCGTTGCCGCCACCGCCGCTAGGCTTCACCAGTCCGTCTAGCAGTACCTCTGACTGCACCAGCGCATCGGCAGCATCCTTGAACCTGAAAAATACGTTTGCACAGCCATCACAGCAGGGGTGGGTGTACACATGCACTTCAACAGGTGCGGTTGTTGTCCAGTAAATAGTGTCCAACACACGCATTGTCCGTGTGGTGTGCAATGCATGCGGCGCCAACCTAAAGACAGGCAGTGCGTGGGAACATACAGCTCATTGTACCAGTTGCGCTACACCTGACGGCACTGCTGCTACGCTCAAAAGTGGCATGCGCCAATCCATTCGCTGCTCAGTGGACACTTGCCCATGGTCAAATGCCGTCATTTTTTGTTTGTTTCGTGTGCATCAATCATCATCATCAGCAGCAGCAGCAGCACGGCTGGGGCCATTGCCAATGAGCAGCGGCAAACCAACTAACACAACTGTTTGTGACGACACAAGCAGACAGCCACTCCACTCAAAAATGATACTTGAACAGGTGGCTCTCCCCCCTTATGCCTCTCACCTGCCTGTCGCCAGCGTCCCATCCACAGCCTCCAAAAGGTCGGCCGCCTGGCACACAGCGCTCAGGCTCGCCACCCCCGCCTCAGCTGCCCGCACCTGCGCCTGCAGCGCGCCATGCTGCCCTGCCGTTTCCACCAGCACTTGGGCAACGCTGGGGCGGGTCTCGGCAGCCTGCAGCACGGCTCCCAGCTCCTTCTTCAGCGTGTCGAACCTCTTCTCTGCCTCCCTAGAGTAATCTAAGCCGCAGTCGGCAGAGGAGGTGGCTGTGTTGGCGGTGTTGTGGGTACTGTGGTACGCAGCGAAAATGTGGGAACGAACTGCGGACAGCTCTTCATTCAGCCTGTCGATGTGGGACTGGAGGTCTGCCGCAGTGAGGGAGCCGTCGAAGGGGCCGCGGGGAAGGGGGGGGGGTGCAGCACTAGACCCACCAGGCCTCATTGTCGCAAGCGTCAGGTGCCTCTGCTGTGGGTTGCCGACTCAAGTTTTTGGCGGGAAAGAAACCTATAAACTTGCAACAGACGCCGCAGGAAGTGGCGCTGCTGCAAGGAGCCACGTGTGCCACCACCTTTGTCACGCCTGTTGCTGCTGCTCGACACCCATGCCGGTGTGCTGCTGTCCCTGGAGTTGTTGCTCACAAAGATGGAGGCAGACAGTCTGCCAGAAACGTCGGATAATAGAGGAGGAGAGATGCGCCCACGTTTCGATGATGCGCCCACGTTTCGCCTCGTCTAGGGCTGCTGCCCAGCAACAACGGCGGCGAGCGTGGCCGCTGGAGACGCTAGGGCGGCGATGCGAACAGCGTGAAGCATGGACGACGGCAGATGAAGCGGCCGGCTCAAGGTGTCCTGCCAGGGCCCAGCCTTGGTACGTTAATGCACACTTGTGCAACTTTAGCCATGCATGCATAGTTGCATCTATCTCACTGCAAGGTGACTGCGGAAGCGGCAGCAGCGGCGGCAATACCCCTAGTGCCCATAGTCCTCATACTGGCAGCGATCGGCGGCAGCAGCGCTGCCACCACCGATGTCGGCACCAATACGCATTCATAGGACATAAGGTTCTTGTGGCACACAGAGGGTGTCTGCCTTCAGTACCGTCGTCTTCCCCAACTGACGCCACCCTTCCAAAGGGTCCAGAGTGAACAGGAGGGTGATTGGGCAGTTAGTTAGGGTGCTCACACGCACACTTACAATGGTAGGCACACAATGCGTAAACGGCCTATCATAGCCGCAGTGCGCAAGATACTACATTTTGAAGCTCTCAAGGCGGCCAAGGTGTTTTGTGGGTGCATTGTTTTGCAATTCACAGGGTGGCAAGACTGCCTTGCATGATATTTGAAGGGTCTGGCTCAAACATACTGGCAATGTTGAAAATCGTTGATCGGGACAATCTGTTAGCTGTGACATTAGCTGTCATATTGCAGCAGACGCAGCAAAACGGCAGCAGCAGGATGTTGTCAACGAAAACAACATTGACTGCTGTGTGGGTGTCGTGCGGTTACTTTTCCTTGTTCCTGGCGCCTGGATGCCAGTGCACATATTATGCCGGTTGGGCGGTCAAACTGCAGCAGCAGCAGCAGCAGCAGCAGCAACATCAGTGACTCTTGTTGTCAAACAGGCACACACACATGTAGTTCCGCCGCGCTCATCAGCTGAGCGGTACCTGTGCGGCAGCCCCGCACACAGGCTTGGCTTGTGGTGGAACACAGGAGGTGGGCAGGCTAGGTATGGTGCTCCTGTGCACTACATTGGGGCCAGCAGCGACAGTGATTTAGTGGCTGGTCAGCAGAGGGAAGAAGGCTGACCTTCATGGCCCACCGTGTCCGCGTAAGCTGGTCTTGTAGGTAACCCGCTGGCAGGCTGGGCCGGTGCCCGCCGCTTCTGACCTGTTGCCGGCTGTTTCTAATGCGTACTGCGATGTCAACTCTGCACCGTGCAGAAAGGGCACCAGCTCCCATCGCTCCGGTTGTCGGCCAGCACAGCCAAACCTTGTTCACGATAACTGACCATCCATGCTGCTTCCTGCAAACTGCCGGCCGCGTTTTTCACTGCTGCAGCCACCCGCACTTTGGCCAGCATTGTGCACCAGTACCTGGGCCCAGGGTACTACCTGCAGATGGCTTCGGTGTGCCACGGTTGGAGGCGCGCGTACAGCAGCCTTCACCCTCAGAAAAGCTGGTTCCAACATGTCGCGCGGGCGCCGCGGCTGGTGCAGTGGGCGCCGGACAGCGGCTGTCCCCGCAGTGCTGCACTGCCAAATGCCGCTGCCGCGCAGGGTTGCCTTGACTCACTAGAGCAGGCCGTTGCCTGCCGCTGCGTGGTGCACGAAAGCACCCATGAGTGCGCTGCCAGACACGGCCACGTGCGCGTGCTGCAGTGGCTGCACGCCAGCGGCTTCAGGTGGTACACGCCCGTGTGGTGGCAGGCGGCAGCAGCGGGCGGCCATCTGGCTGTGCTGCAGTGGGCGCGCGCCAATGGGCTGCCATGGCACCCATTTGTCATCGCTGGCATTGCCAGGCAGGCGGCAGGCCATGGTCACCTGCACGTGCTGCGGTGGCTGCGCAGCACGGGGTGGCGCTGCCTGCGCATGCATGCGTACCGCAAGCTGGCGCGGCGGAATGGGCACGAGCAGGTGCTTGCATGGCTGGAGGCTGGGGCTGGGCCTTGAGCAGAGGCCACATGAGCATGTGCAACCATGTGTCTGCACTGTGCTGTAGGCAGTAATGATGGCACTTGCAGTCTCCGCAGCAGCTGGACCGAGGGGTTGCAAGCTGCCGCTCGGTGTAGATACCCTTGTCACGCACATGCGCTGCAGGTGGCTGTGTGCGCGCCGTGAGCAAGGTGCGATATTGCATGAGTGCGCGCCAAAGCTGTTGAACGATCTGTTACTGGCCTGCCTAGCGCTTGAATACAGGCTGGGCTGGTTGCTGCACCCTCCCAGCATGCGCCTAAGGCCTGCGCGTGTGAATGCCACAGCCACAGTGACTTGGGCGCAGTACAGCATTCTCTCACAGGCATGTTTGCCTTTTTTGTGCCTAACTTGGCCCCTTGGGGCATGCTTGAGCGGCGGCGCGGCAGCAGCAACGCTTTACGCGTGCAAATACTTTGGCTACTCGCCTGCCCGCAAGTGTGAATATATATATACACATGAAGCAGGTTCGCGCTATCGGATTGCAGGGCTGTGTGTGCAGATGTAGGAATGTGAGGTGAGCAGAGAAGCAGAGAAGCAGACAGAAGCAGGGGCAGTGATGAGTGCATGGAGAGGCACACCTGGGCTATGTTGCTGGGGGGGCTGGCCAGCAGGCCAGGAAGTGTCCTTGAGGTGTAGGGGTGTGCAGGGCCTTGGTGGTGGTGTGTT